>JANHFM010014786.1:0-11782 GCA_032468115.1 Grayia smithii | reverse complement strand
TATCTATCTATCATCTATCTATCTATCTATCTATCTATCTATCTATCTATCTATCTATCTATCTATCTATCATCTATCAAAAGAAATCCAACCAAAAAGAAAGAAAGAACAGTACAGATAAGTATTAATAGTTATATAGTAATAGTGACATAAACTCAATTAAATTTTAAGCTTATCGTTAACTGTAGACCATGTATTGCTATATCTTCTTTTTATTAGAACACAAAGATCTTTTAAAGTTAGATAACAGACATATCCTCAATCCATTCCTTAAAATGAGACATTTCTTCTATCGATGTAAAATTATCTTCTTTGCTAGGCTCACTGAAGTTTAAACTATATGAGATAGCAATTTCCACATTTTAAGAATATCGTTCAATATCACATTATGGTTCTTATCTATAACACTTCTTCCCCCAATTGTATTGACATAGGGAATGATTTGAAACCAAAAGAAAGCTATATCTTGATCCATCTACATTACATGAAATAAATAAACATCAAAAATTTTATAATGCCAAAACAAAATATCAATTTGTCTTGTGATAGCCTAATTATTTCTATCTCTGATGTGAAAGCCAAAGAGGACAAGTAGTTAAATATCTAAGCACATAGATATTTCTTATGGAAGAGTTTGTTTTCAGCATCTTCCTGGTGAAGTAAAAAACACAGACTTTGAACCCATTCCAAGATGGACTGAAATCTTCCAGGATTCAGAAAGGAAATCTAATGCACCTAGGCTTCTACATACAATTAAAAAAAAAATCAAATGTGCAATTACTTATTTTTTATTTTATTTTGGGTATGTTCAAGGTCCTCCCCAATTCCCTAAAAAATTATTTTTCTTGAGGCTCAATCTTAATTTTAGATTGGTCTACCCTTTGTTCCTTTGTTTATATATACTCATTGACTGCTAATCATTTTTTAAAAATCTATGCTAGTTGATTTTGGTGGTTTCTTATCAATAACTTTTATTTTTAAAGAGACTTCAGTGTAACTTTGATTCTTTAATTCAGTATCATGAAGGCCTAGCATTTTCAGACTGACTAGACTTAAGATGTTTTTTAACCAGAAATCATTTCCCTTCTTTTGGACTTCTCAAAAAAGGAGGATGTGGTAACAAATGGGATCCTTACAATTAGTGTTCAGTAGGTATTTGTGATCCTCCAACATTTAAATAATACAATTGTGACTTATCAGTTATGCTCTAAATTAGCCATATACCTTGTGTAGACCCCTGTTCTCCAATTATCAGTCCTGGACTGTAAATTAAACCAAGAATCCTTAGTAATCTGTTATGTCAATTTAATTAACTGTTTTTAATTTAGTGTTTTTAGTTTAGTTTAATTTAGTTTATGTTACATTCATCTTTGCTTTTGGAAAAAGTTCTGAAAAAAACCAATGAAAAACCCATGAACACTTTGGGCAGCATGTTTAGAAGATACATGATTTGTGTTTTTGAGTTCGAACCACATTATTTGCAAGTATCTGTTGACCACATCCCTGCTGTGCACAATTTCCAGTCTGAGAAGATGCAGTTGACTTGACTTTTGAAGTATACCTCTGCACTCAGGTATAATGAACTATTTGCCTAAACCAACCCAAACAGTAACTTTGAAAATATCTTTATAAATATCTCAGCCACATAGTACATGGTTCCATCATCATATTTCCTGATTAAACACTGAAATAAGAAAGTGGGCGTTGTGGTCACCTTGGTGGTTCTGAACCCAGGAAGTCCTATTCTGGTCAGACATGTTGTTTTCAGGTTTTACACCACCTGCTTCCCTTTTAGGATCTTTGCTTGTTTGCTATCTGTGTTTCAAGTCATGCAATGGACTTTACAGTGATTTTGGAGCTCACGAGAACATGAAGATCAGGTTCTGGTTGGGTGTTAAGACCAGCCAGATGCCAAAGCAAAATTACAAACAGAACCTGGATGCAAACAGCAGGTTTCCATTTACATTTCCTAATAACCAGTATTAAGACATAATTATTCTTGATTCCTAGATACAATATACAACCATCAGGATTGGGAATGCTTGAATCGAGCCTAACTTTATCTAGTCTCTTCATAGTGTGTGTGAATAGCCTCAAACTTTTGGAATTGTGAGTAGTAGAAAGGAAAGTGTTCTTTGTATCTCCATTGGGTTGTGCACAAAATGAAAATGTGTTTTGTTTCAAGCTCAGAGCAACATGGCAAGATTCCAGCAGAACAAAACTTGAAAAGCCTTCAACGGCTGCTCCTCTCTTGTTTTTCACTACAGCACCACAAGATTAGTTAGATGTGGCAGTCCATGCCAAATGTTGCTTACCACCCAATCTGCAAAATACCTGGCTGTTGATTATTTTAAAAACCTTTTTAAAACATTAAAATACACCTTTTATGTGCTTATCCAACAAACTACAGGACAAAGGGAAACTTAATCAATCTAATTAATTCACCATGCACAAGTTTCTAAATTGCACAAGTCATATTAATATTATGACCTGAAAACATAAGGACAGCATATGAACCGAAACTTGACAAACCACCTCAAGCCACTATAGAATTTTTGCATTTTGAATATATTCCAAGGCTCAGAATGAATGCAAGTATGTACACAGAGTTCACACAGACATGAACTACAAAAGTTTAATAAATCAAAATCAAATAAATGTTGGGCAAATCTTTACATTTATAGAACATGAGTGTATGGACACCATGTATATATGGAGCACATTCGATCTGCCTGGAAAATAAAGTACAGCATCCCATAAAATGCATACACTCAACTACCTGTCTTATGAATATTGACTCTCTATAGCATAGGGTAGGATGTCAAACTCAAGGCCCGAGGGCTGGATCCAGCCCGTGGGGTGCTTAGAACTAGCCCACGAGGCTGTTTGGAAACAGCAATGGACCGACCCACAGTGCCTTCGCCAGCAAAAATGGAGCTTGGGAGGGCCATGTGCAGCTCTCCTGGGCTCCGTTTTAGCTGATAGAAGGTTGCAGAAGGCCAGCGCAGCTGAAAATAGAGCTCAGGAGCCTGTTTTTGCTGGCAGAGTGCTCGGGCCACCACAGGGCTCCCTGACACAAATGACCTTGAGCTGCCATCCTGGCCATGCCCACCACAGCCCCCTGAGGTCAAACACAACCCTGATGCAGCCCTCAATGAAATTGAGTTTGACGCACCTGGCATAGGGGATTTTTGTTTTGTTTTGTTTTAAAGTCAGCAATAAATTACAAAGAAGTCTGGCAGACATACAACTTTGAGCAATTTTCCTATGTGGTCAGGTTCTTAATTGCTTCTTTCCTCTCTAAATTCTGCTCTTTTATTTCATCAAGTCAGAAAACCCACACCTTTATTTCATCTAGTCAAAATAATAGCAGTAAAGGCATGACTAATTGGAATTGCTTTATTAGCAAAACTGGAAAAAGTGTTGTTGTTTTTTTAAAGAAAGCATTCCATACCCATACAACAAAACAATAGTCACTCTGCTCAGAACAGTCAAACCATTCAAAATGACATTGCCACATTTTCTTTCATGCCTAGAACACTTAGAACAGCTGGTTTAAGGTCAGAGTGCTTCAGTGTCAAAATATCTTGCACCTCTGTACTCTCTATCCTTTACAAATCATAAATAGTGGTGCTGCTCTTCCTAGAGTGGTTATACATATGGCGGATTTTTCTGATGGATCATTATCACTGGAGATTTTTAAAAATAGACTGGACAATTTGATTGGGATGGTGTAAGGCTCCTACCTTGAGCAAGGGGTTGGACTAGAAGATTTTTGAGGTCTTTTCCAGCTCTATGATTCTAGGGTTGTTTTCAGGGCAGCATGAAATATGGCACCACTGTCTAATGACTATGCCACTATATATCCTGCTTCAAATTTCTTTGACGTCACACCCAGATGGCAGCAGTTCTTCCATTGAGATATATTTTACCTCAGGATCTAATCTGGGTCGATCACCGGGACCAGAGGTTTTGTCTTCTGAGCTTTCTGATTTGTGTTGGAGTCCATCCTCAAGAAACTTCTCTGTGTCTGTATCTCTGTGTCACAGAGAGGTTCTGTGAGGATGGACTCCAGCATGAGTCTGAAAGCTCAGAAAGACAAAGCCTCTGGTTCTGGTGATTGACCCAAATTGGATCTTGCAACGTTATCCTGGGACCTTCATTCATGTATTTTACTGCTTAAAACAACAATAATTCCATGTACTTCATTACATGTGACCTTTATTTTGTTATTTATTTGTTTGTTTTATAAACTATCTCACTCATCACAGCAACTCAAAATGATGCACAATACAATCAAATCAATTTAAAACACCCAACAAAGAAAGAAGACTAACAATAATTAATAATAACAAGAATTAAAACCCACAGCAGGGAACAATTCATCAGTAATATTTGTGGAACATGAGTGTATGAACACCATGTATATGTGCAGCACATTTGACCTGCCTGGAAAATAAAGTATGGCATCCCATAAGATTGATATGCATTGGTCGATCACTGACAAATCAATATTCAAAGTGGAGTCATCAATCATCCTACCACACGGTGGGTTGAAAGATTTTGTGGCATGGATTTTCATCTGTACATTTACCTGCCATTCCAGATAGTTTAAGAAACATGGATAAGTAGATGGAAATAGAAATGTGCCCAAACTGATAGGATTCCTAGGAATTAAATATTAGTCTCTTTGATAGAGTATGCCAAGTATATGGATGTACATAAATACAAGGTATCAGCAAAACAAATAGCAGTTGTCTCTACCTCCAGTGACCTACCGCCAGTGGCCAGTACCTACCACTAGTGACATAATCACATTTCTCAACTATTCACTGTAGAGAAAAATGGAAAAGAAATGGTAGAGAGACAATTATGGTGGACAGAAAATGGATAACTCAAATCAACTCATAAACTATATTGCTATGTAAATCCATATCGTCCAACATTATTTTCCTCAGAGAAGCTAAAGTTTACTGAATTTCATGCCTTAGGTTTCTCATTATTTGTCAAGCTATGTGTTTCAATTTCAAATTTTAAATTCTTCACACGTTAGATGTAAACTGGTGCTCAGAGTGTATACTTTTTGATCACTTTTAAAAAATGAATTAGAAATAATGAAATAATTAGGAATTTGTTGGAATTTCAACAATATTTTATTATTCAGCATTCAATATTACATAGGATATTGATTTTTTTGAGCCTCAGTGTTCTTGCGCCTCAGGCTGTAAGTCATGTCTTCATAGATAAAATTTTGCTTTGTCTTTTCATGTCCTTTTTGGAAGCATTTCTTAACCTGTTTAAAAAGACAATAATTAAGATGCATTACCCCTTGTTTTTTATATTTCCAAGTTAACTAAAAGTCTGAGTTCCATGTTTTAGGTGCAGATCTGTTGAAGCATAATATAAACAAGATATAAAAAATAAATGCAACAACTGTTAACAAATAAAAATTGAAGTATGTAAAATTGTTATATAAAACCAAAATCAACACGTAGGAACTGTAAAATGGATTTGTAATGCTACATGTTTTTATTTCACTGGTCTTGGACTGAATAATTTTCAGCATTATAGGAAGGAGGACATAGCTGGACATTTTAAAGGTCACAATGACAAGTACCTATAGAAAATATTAATGTGCTGAATCACAAGGCTTTTCTTTGAAGTTTGCACTTATGTGATTATGATTATTATATGGGTCCACTGCAGTCCTTACGTTGGTATAGAAAAACCAGAATAAAGAAACCTGGAAACCTTTAAACTGGGAATAATTTTGTATTACAAATATCCAATGTCCTACAATTATGCAGGAACGGACTTATTTGACATTATCTTGGGACATTTCTTGACTGATGTACATAATTTTTGGAAGTAAAGAATGGAAGTTGATGGAAATTAGTTAATATAAGACCTTGTTATTATAGCCATACTTACATTGGTATGATAGATGATATAAAATCCCAGCATAAAAAGCAAGAGCATTAACAGAACGATAATACTATTCAGCATCCAGGGAAATTCAAAATTCTTCTTTGCAGCTGCTGTAGTGAAGAAAATGGGACATGTAGTCTATCATAATGCTTAACATCAGGGGTGTCAAACTCAAGGCCCAGGGGCCAGATCCAGCCTGCGCGGTGCTTAGATCTGGGTCACAGGGCAGCCCTGGAAACTCTGTAAACTCCTTAAGTCCAATTAGACTGAAGCAATGTATCAACTTTATAAATAAACAAATCAATCAATATGTTGGCTTTCAAAGAAGATTGAGGTGTAGGCTTCAAGCTGAATTAGAAAGTTTCTAAGCAAAAATGAGGTAAATTAAGCAGTTATCTGAATAACCAAATCAAGGCCTGAATTGAATATTCTGGTCTATAAAGTTCAATTATTTAAGAGTCTAGAATCTAGGTTTTTCCAGTTTATATGCTCTACTTAACTTTCATTTCATTTCATTATTTTTCATTTCATTACTTTCATTTTTGTAAGTATTTGACTCGAATGAACACATTTTGTATTAGTCTAGAACAGTGGTTCTCAACCTGTCTAATGCCACGACCCTTTAATACAATTCCTCATGTTGTGGTGACCCCCAACCATACAATTATTTTCGTTTCTACTTCATAACTGTAATTTTGCTACTCTACACGTGTGATGGTCCGCATAAGTACATTATGGCACCAACCCCATCATATACACCTGTATTTGTACGGGGTGTATGTGATGGGGTTGGTGTGATGATGTCATCACATTGGGTACTTGTATGTGGGCGGATCTGCATGTGGGCACATCTGCCTGGAGGTGGATAGAGGAGCGGTGTCTCAATTCCTAAGACCATCGGAAATATGTGTTTTCCGATGGTCTTAGGAGACCCCTGTGAAAGGGTTGTTCGACCCCCAAAGGGGTCCCGACCCACAGGTTGAGAACCACTGGTCTAGAACCAAATATGAAGATGCTGAAATCTGAATTGGGAAAAATAGTTAATAATTTATAATTGAAAATCAAACTGCTATCCAAATGACCTTTTTGTCCATCCTTACCTTTTACTGCCAAAAAAATATTCACTGTACTATTACTCTGCTTAAGCCAACTGTCTGTGGTCAGGTTTGCCATACACATATATACATTGCTGTCATTTTTCTTCAGTTGCTTCAGTGTGATTGTGGCAGTGTTGTTCATCTCAAAATACTCAGTACGATTTTCATATGCAGGATCTTCTCTCCTGATTTTGCCGTGTTGGGTAACATAAAGCACCTTTGTGACGTCTCCAAAGGTTTGTTTCAGATACAGAGCTTCAATCCTATGCATAAACTTGAAGGTGAGATTGGCAGATTGTCCTTCTTCAACAATAAGAACTGTAAATTCCTGACTGACCATTTTATCTGGAAAGAAAAAGATCTCCTGAATGAAGGTGATGTTGAATATTATTTACTGTATGCCCTTGCCATATGGATGTCAATGGATCTTAAGTGTTATAGTGTGCACCAGTTCCTATTTCAAGTCTATTTGGAAATGCAAAACTCTGAAGATGAAACTTCATTAAAAAATCCTTTCAGCTGTATTTCAGTTTTGACACTGAGAAGAAACCCAAATTATTTCCAGACATTTAGCACTCATAATGCAAGTTCCAGTTAGTCCTTCACCCTAGAAACAGCCCAGTTTATAAGCCTTATCAAAGTTATGTATCTCTGTCTGCATTTCCTGCTGGATATCACCTGCTATACATTCTTCTGAAAGGTGGCAATCACAATAAACAAGCTTATTTTAATTTGCCATTTCCTGTCATTTATGCCCTCCACACAGTCACTCAGGCTCTGGTCATCTCATGCCTAGACTACTGCAACTCCCTCTACATGGGGCAGCCCTTGAGGTGTGCCCGGAGACTCCAGGTAGTCCAGAATGCGGCCGCGCAGGTAGTTACGGGAGCTTCCCGTTACTCCCGTGTGACACCTCTTCTGCGTGAGCTGCACTGGCTGCTGGTGGTTCTCTGGATTCGCTTCAAGGTACTGATACTAACCTATAAAGCATCAGCCCAAGGTACTTGCAGGACCACCTTCTGCCTTCATCCCAACACCCCATGTGCTCACATAGGGCTGCACTCCTCAGGGTACCATCGGCCAGACAAAGTTGGCTGGTGGTGCCCAGGGTGAGGGCATTCTCTGTGGGCGCACCAACACTCTGGAATGAACTCCCCACCGACCTCCGGACTGCCCCTGACCTATGTTCCTTCCGTCATGATCTGAAGATGTGGCTTTTTAATCAGATCTGCTGATGTGATCGGGTTTTTTATTCTTTTTGGTTTTTAAATTTGCTTTTATATTTAAATTTTAATTCTATTTTAAATTATTATAATATTGGATTGTTTTTAATGTTTTGTAAGCCACCCCGAGTCCTTCGGGAGAAGGGCAGCATATAAATAAATAAAATAAAATAAATAAATAAATGAATGTGATCACCTTTTGCAACCTTTTGACAAGCAAGGTCAATGGGAAAACCAGATTCACTTAACAACTGAGTTACTAATTTAACAACTGTAATGATTCACTTAACAAATGTGGCAAAAATTTTTTGTAAAAATGGGGCAAAACTCACTTAACAAATTTCTCACTTAGCAACATAAGTTCTGGGCTCAATTGTGGTTGTACGTCAAGGACTACCTGTACTGGTTTTTTAAATGACATTCTTGCTCATCCTCTTTGAACCTGTGAGGATATCAATATAATTTTAAGAGTTAATCTTTAGCATCCTAAAGATCTCAAAATATAACTTTTATATTTTTAAGACACATTTTAGGAATGCTTAAATATTTTCTGCTGGAGTTATTATAGAGCAGAAATTCTGACAGAGAGAACTGTACCTCCCCAATGTTTGAATATCAGTATCAAATTCATCTGATCTCGGACATGCTTCAATATAGGGATCAGAGCTGTGCAGAGATCCATATTTGAAAGAGAGAAGGTGACTTAGAGCATATGTCACTATGAAACACATTTTCCCCTTAGGATTGCATGCAAAAGTTGGCTAAGATGTGGCTTATTTAAGGAGTTACTGACAGGTATAAGATGTGCATAACATCTCAATTTTTCTCCTTGGAACCTCCAATTTTGACAGTTTAATCTGAGAAAGTTAGTATTATTTGCTTTCCAAAATCAATAATAAAGATGAAACATGAAATAATAAAAATGCAAGGCAAGTTAATTAAACAATTTAATAATGCAAGAAAGACACAATCTCTACCACCTATTCATAGAAAGTTAATGAAACAATTTAATAATGCAAGAAAGACACAAACTTTACCACCTATTCATAGAAATTTTGCAGAAATTGGTCAGTATCCAAAAAAAGGAATTTCAGTGGGATTCTGGCAATAAAAGATTCTTATGACACCATGAAAATTAATAGCATAATTGTACCCATTACTTTTAAATACATTTGGAAAGGAAGGTTCTCACATTTTAACAATACAACTGTTTGGAATTTATATGTTTAAGTTAATTTCTAGTAATATTCCCAGACATTTCTCCATCAAACCTGAATAAACTACTTTGTATCCCACATTCAGACATGCATATTTATACTTTGTCAAACAATTTGTGCTTTTACACATTCAACCTGTCTACTTTACTGTCCATGAACTTTGTCAAGACTGTACAGATGCCATGACTGCTAGGGGGTACCAACACAGCTGTAAAACAAAAATAATCCTTAACACCTTGTTATTGGACAGATGAAATGGAATCTCTTGAAAGAACATATGAAACCCAGTTATTAGACTCATGCACACCCATGCACACACACGCTCTCTCTCTCTCTCTCTCTCACACACACATATATACTTTTAAAATAAATGTTATAACCATTCTCAGTATTCACATTATTGAAAAAAAAGTTAATGTATACCAATAGGCTAAACCCAGATCTGATTTCTTCCCCTGCAATCAGCCAAAACAGTGTCTCTCTTTATATCATAAATAAAATAAAGATCCATACAAATAAACAGTCTTTTTGAACTTAGCCTATGTCAATAATTCTCAGTGAGGGTTAAAATCAGTAAAACAACTTTTGGATATCTTCTACCTTTCAGTTCTGCATTTCCAGAAGAAAGCAGCAAGAGAAAATATGCAGAAAGGCTCCAGAGCATTTTGCAACAGCTGCTTTTTTCTACCTGAAAGCAGCTACTCTTTACCCACAGAGCAAAAATTAACTTCCCACTTAGGTGATCATGTGATTTTCCATCTAATGAGTACTTAGCTGAGTGTAAATCGTAAGTGTATATACAGTCAAATCTAAAGGTGTGACTAACAACCCACAAATTAAAAAAAAAACATTTCTACAAAGATAAAAAGACATGTATTCAGCCTTAGTTCTTGTTTTAACAAAATATTAACAATCACAAAAATCTTCATACTAGTCCCTCATAAGCAAAGTTTGCTTCCACTTTATTCCACCTAAATATACAGATTAAGTATTGAAGTGTTTTTAAGATAGATTGAAGGAGGGCTAAAATAAAAACGATCTTTATTCATTTATTTGTGTCTCTGTGATCTTTCTGAATTCTCCATCTTTTTTATCAACAACTTGTCTGTTAGATTAAAAAGAGGTCGTCTACCTTAAAAATTTTGAACTTGAATGTTTATTTAGATTTATTCCTAAGTAGACAAGGATAGGAATGTACTGTTAATCATAACTGGCATATAGACTTCATCAAATCTTTAAAACCCTTGTTGTTTTGTGACCAGGGGGGCTTTCACCCAGGTTCACCTGGTGCGCCAGTTGCACCCTTTCCTAGACCGAGATGCCCTTTGTACGGTCACTCATGCCCTGTTACTTCACGATTCGATTACTGCAACTCCCTCTACATGGGGCTGCCCTTGAGATGCACCCGGAAGCTCCAACTGGTCCAGAATGTGGCCACGTGGCTTTGTCACGGGAGCTCCCAGTTACTCCCATATAACACCTCTCCTGCGCAAGCTGCACTGGCTGCCGGTGGGCCTCCGGATCCACTTCAAGGTGCTGGTACTTACCTATAAAGTCCTTCATGGCTTAGGTCCAGGGTATCTGCAGGACCACCTCCTGCCTTCCTCCCACTGTCCCATGTGCTCACACAGGGCTGCCCTCCTCAGGGTGCCGTCGAGCAGACAATGTCAGCTGGCGACACCCAGGGGTAGGGTGTTCTCTGTGGGTGCACCTACCCTCTGGAACAGGTTACCCACCGAGCTTCGGACGGCGCCCAACCTCCGCTCTTTCTGTCGTGACCTAAAGACTTGGCTGTTTCAACTTCCAGGTTCGGTGGCGCATCAAAGACAGCTTGAGGCTCGGGCTGCCGCACCACGATTTGTAAAAAATCGGAGAAATCAGCAACGATCAGCTGAGATCTCCGGCTGGAAGCTGTCTCCTCGGGCATAGAGGAGACAGCGAGTCTCCGGTGTAGGTTGAGTCCCTCCAGGTCCCCTGACTGTGAAGACTCAGGGGATCGAAAGAGGGGCCTCCTGGAAGCTGGAGAAAGCTCCAAATCATGGAGGCTTTCTGCATTGAGATGCAGGCAAGACACAGCTGCCACCGTTGCAAAAAAACAGTGAAGAAATATCAATTTAAAAATCAGCAAATGGAGCAAGACAGGATTCATTTAATTGCAAGTATTAAAACTGGATTTTTAAACTCTTAAAAGGATTTTTTTTTTGAAGTGTGGAAAGTGCTGAAGTGGACAGGGAAATGGCGCCTGAGTGAAAAGACTAAAAGTGAAACTTAAAAGGACTCTTTGAAATTTTGGACTTTAAAATTAAAGGAGAATATA
>JANHFM010014609.1:0-11802 GCA_032468115.1 Grayia smithii | reverse complement strand
TTAATTCATTGTCCTGGTAACTTTCCACTTTCACTTTCCGCGCTGACTCCTTTTCTGCTTCAGCACTTTCACTCCTGTACCAATCTTGACTTCCCTTTAATCTGAGTTGTTAAAATTTTTTTCCAATACTTGCGCTTAGTAAATCCTTTTGTGTTCTGGCTGCCTGTAATTTTCTTCAATTTCTTTGGAAGTCCGGCAGCGGAGACGGCTTTCCGCTTGTCTGCCTCCCACAGCAGAGCTCGGCAGTGCTTCGGAGCTCAGCTCCGGCTTCCAGGGGGGCTCCTCGTTCAACCCCGGCATTCTCCTGAACCCTGGGGTCTGGAGGCTCCCGACCCTCGGCCAGATGCTCGCTAATCCCTCTTGGCCTGGGGGATTAGCTTCGTTGGGGAATCCGGCTGCTGTTTTGCAACTTTTTTGCAACTTCTGGGTTGACGGTGCCGCGAAGACAGCTGATTTTTAGCTGTCCTGGGCGCGCTTTGTTTATTTATCTTAAATCCAGATACCAGCCCATATTGTCTCATAATTTCCATTAATTCTTTAACCGATTGTGTTGGTTGAGTAACCGTTAAAACCAAGTCATCTGCAAATGCTCTTACTCTATAATCTTGATGTCTTATTTTAATTCCTTTTATTTTATTTGTTTCACGTAATTTAGACAATAAAACTTCTAAAGTTAAAATAAATAACAATGGAGAGAGAGGATATCCCTGTCTTGTTCCTTTTTCTATCTTACAATTTTCCGTTAAGCTACCAGCTAATTTCTAAATTTCATTAAAACAAAGATAGTTTGGGGCACCAGTAGCATATGAGTCTTATGACTGCATCCATGTAAAACTTTTATGGGTCCATATTTTTTCACACAAATTTTAGGAGGAAGTTACATCTAATAACTTCAGCTTCTGTATTATCCTTCCTATGTTTTCCTGCCACATTTTTTCCCCCTTTTTTTCTTTCCACAGAAAATGCATTAAGAAGGAAAAGACATCGGAGCTGTCCATCTCGTTCTTTTATGGTGTCACCAGATAAACCTGTCAGGAAATACTGCTCCTAAAGTAATCAAAGTGAATTTTATTGGCAAGAGAATGAAACGCACGGAATGATCACAAAAGATGGCTACTGTAATGCATTCGTATATACTGTAGAGGAGACCAGATTATGGTGACCAAATGACCGGATTCATTTCATGCATTAACAGTGATGGATTGCTACCAAACATAAAAATTAACAGGCTTCTCCAGGCAGAAAAACAAGTAGGGCATAGAAGCAAAACTAAAACAAGTCTTTACTGCCAGATCATCCACAGAGAGTTGAAAAAGGGCAAGATGGCAGCCACAATTGTGCAATCAAAGCCCCTCCCTTTTTTTACACACATCTCGGATATAAAACATGTGATTTGTACAGCAGTATTCTAATATTTAATAACATTAACAGAGCTGGAAGGAACCATGGTGATCATCTAGTCCAACCCCCTGCTCACACAGGAGACCTATACTAGGGATTTGAACTACTGAACTGCTGACCTTTCTGATCGAAAAGCTCAGTGTCTTAGCCACTGAGCCACCTAACCACTAAGCCATTTGAGGGGCTGACAGAGAGAGGAGGGGGTCAAGCTATTTTCCAAAGCACCAGAAGGCCAGACAAGGAATAATGGATGGAAACTGAACAAGGAGAGATTCAAACTGGAAATAAGGAGAAATTTTCTGACAGTGAGAGCAATTAACCAATGGAACAGCTTTGCCTTCTGAAGTTGTGGGAGCTTCATCACTGGAAGCTTTCAAGAAGAGACTGGACTGCCATCTGTCAGAAATGGTGTAGGGTTGGACTAGATGACTTACAAGGTCCCTTCTAACTCTGTTAATTTATGAAGACGTTGAAGAGTACTGGGCATAAAATGGAACCTTGGGGTAACCACTACTTACTTCCCTTCATGTAGTTCCATTAAGGATTGTATGTTGAATGCAGTTTGTCAGCCAGTTACAAATCCATCTGATGGTGATGCTATCTATGCCTTACTGAAATCCAAATATACTATGTCCACAGCATTTCACTGGTACACTAATTTAGTTACTTAGAGCAGTGGTGGGTTGCTCCAGGTTCAACCCGGTTCACGTGATACGGTAGTGGTGATGTTATGATGTCACCGAACCGGTTCTCTACGGCCGGGAGCCGGGCCCACCTGCGCGCCCTTACTTACGGTTTTTTCGGAAAAACCCTTGAAACAAGTGCTCTGCGCATGCGCAGAGCACTTTTTTCGAGTTTTTTCCCGGAAAAAACCTTAGTGCGCATGCATGGAGCGCGCACCAATCACGCGCAAAGCACATGCAGGATGAGAACCGGTAGTAAAGGTAAGTAGAACCCACCCCTGACTTAGAGTTAAAAAATGAAATAAGATTTATTTTTGCATGATCTGTTGTTTACCAAACTCATATTGGCTTCTGCTTATAACTTTATTTCCTTCTAGGTGTTCACAGATCTGTTGCTTGATTATCTTTTCCAGGTTTTTCCCAGGTGTTTTTATGTCAGGTTGATGTCAGTTTCCTGGATCTGTTTTTTTCCCCCCTTTTTTGAAGATGGGAACCACATCAGCTCTTTTCAGGCCCTCCGGTAGTTCTCCAGTGCTCCGGGATCTTTGAAATATATGTTCAGTGGTTCCAAGATCACATCTGCCAGTTTCTTCAGTACTCTGGAATGTTATCCGTCAGGTCCTGCTGATTTGAAGTCATCTAGAGATGACGGGTGTTCTCTTATCATTTTCTTCCTTATATTAATTTGTATTCCTAGTCTGTCTTTTATGTTTTTGGTAGTTTGGGCTGTATTATCTTTTTGTGTGAAGACAGATTAAGCAGCTCTGTTTTCTCTCTACTGCTTATTTAAAGAGATAGATTGTATTCTATTGTTTGGGTTTGCATTATATTGAATTTCAGTATGACATGGTCACTCTCCCTCAAAGTTCCAGCAACTTCAACCCACTCTATGACTTCTTCTCTGTTAGTAAGAATTAAGTCCAGTATAACTGTCCTTTTATTTCCCTCCTCCACCTTTTGGATGACAAAGTTGTCAGCTATTCAATCCACCAGCTGATGCAGAGTTTGTCTTCCAGTTAATGTCAGGGTAGTTAAATACCCCATTAGTACTGTGGTGTGTTTCCTAGATACATTTGTTAACTGGTTAGCAAAAAGTTCATCTATTTCTTCTGCTTGGTTGGGCGGCCTGTACTATACATCTATGGCAATGTCATTCTTTTTTCCTTTTATATTAAGCCATATGCATTCTAGGAGGGTTTCATTCTTGGTTTTGTGCATTTCTATAGATATTTAATGAGCTCTTATATATAATGCAATTCCACCTCCGCTTTCGTTAGGTTTGTTTCTTTTGAATCCTTCCATCAGTACATTCCACTCATGAGTTTCATCCCATCAAGTTTCGGTAATGGCAGTTATATCATACTTTCTAGAATTCCCTCCAATGCAGAAGACCAAAAGTACAATAATTAACCTGTTTTTACACACTATATAAAATTTTCAGGCACATATCTGCTAGGAAATTGGAGTTCCCCTCCCAACCACTAGATATTTCTGACTGGAGAAGCTAGTGTAACTTAGATAGCCAACCTAGGATGTCTCCTCCTCCTATCGATTTTGTACAGACTGCTGATTTTTAAAAGCAATCACTTTTTCAGGTTGCTGCTGTATATTTTTCTGAGTAGTTTCTAATTGCTCCCAGAATTTATGAAGTGCAGTAGGAAAGACCAATTCCACCCACTGACTATTGCCTTTCTTCCCAATAATTGCATTCATTTAACCGTGGGAGTTGAATCTTCAAATTGTGCAAAAAAAAACCCAAAACCTTAGTGAAGGTTAATAATGTAATATATGAATATCAAGTAGTATAGTGTAAGAAAAAAACAAAGTGCTTAATATTAGCTTTGATTTTTTTTAAAAAATCCAATTCTTAATAGACAACTAGAGAATTTGGTTCATTTTATTTTATTCCTTATATTAGAAATCCCTCTGGTGGCTAAAAGAAAAACAACACGCTTTGCGCGTGCATGAAGAGAATCGGTAGTAAAGGTAAGTAGAACCCACCCCTGCTTTAGCTGCTGTCAGATGTGGGATATTAGTGTGGATAAATTAAAAAAAAAAACTTTCAAATGAAGCCCACAAAGAAAAAGGTCTGAAGTTCTAAATTTTTTTTCCACTTAAATATGGCCAATAAAATAAAAAAGCTGAATAAAATTTCTGAAAAGGAGAAATTGAAATCACTCTCCTCAAAAGATAATCTCAGGTAATTCAATTAATATTGAATGCCTCTTAATGGTGGAGGGTAATAGTCATATTAATGGTATTAATTATACAGCCAACGCAGGGGTGGGTTCTACTTACCTTCACTTCCGGTTCTCTTCATGCACTTGCTTCGCTCGTATGCGTGCCAAACACACTCTACGCGCATGCACACTAACTACTTTCCTTGCAAAAAAACTCAAAACAAGCACTCTGCGCATGCGCAGAGCAGAGAAACGTAAGTACGGGTGCATGGGTGGGCCCAGCTCCCGGCCACGGAGAACTGGTTCGGTGACGTCACACCGTCACCGCTACCGGATTGCGCAAACCGGGCCGAACCGGGAGCAACCCACCACTAAACCAACTTAACAGAATTTAATTTACCAATAATATCCAAACAGCCTTTTCTAAAACTTTTAACAGCTTCAAATCACTGGCACCTGATGGATTAAATTGCCTGAGGTGGCTCAGTGGCTAAAACACTGAGCTTGTCGATCAGAAAGGTCAGCAGTTTGGCGGTTCGAATCCCTAGTACAGGTCTCCTGCTTGGGCCGGGGGTTGGGCTAAATGACCTCTGTTATCGGATTACATCTCAGAGTTCTGAAGGAGCTGACAGATGTAATCTCAGAACCATTGAACCTTACATTTCAAAGATCCTGTAGCATCAGGGGAGTGCCCAAGGACTGGAAAAGAGTTGTTGGGATTCCCATCTTCAAAAAGAAAAAGAAAAAAATCCCCAAATCCAGGAAACTCTAGATCAATCAGCCTCGGAGAGAAGCAACCTAGAAATCCTGACAGAGAACAATTAACCAGTGGAATGGGTTGCCTTCAGAAATTGTGAGTGCTCTATCACTGGAGATTTAAAGAAGAGACTGGACTGCCACTTGTCTGAAATGGGGGTTGGACTAGAATACCTCCAAAGGTCCCTTCCAACTCTGTTATTCTGCTAGGTTGGCAGTGGCTAGTGCAAGATGGGGACTCACCCCATCGCACAATGCTTTCAACAACTTTCAGACCTGGGCTGTGGGCTTTCTAGCAGACAAACTCAGCTTCTTATCCACTGAGCCATTGTGCTGCCCCTATAAAGTCTTATATTCTTAAAATATTAACTGGAAATTTCATTTCATCTTATTCTCTATGTTAGAGCACTCTCTTGTGGCAGAAAGGGGAAAAAAAGAGAAGGCCATCTTCAGCCACTTTATAAACAAATTGAAGATCATCATGTCGGTCACTGCAGAGACTGTTGTGTGAACCAGATCCTGAAGTTCCAGAAAGGCAAGTCTCTGTTTAGAAAGGAAATCAAATAAATTATAAGGCTCCCAAGGCATACAGTATTCAAAGCTATAATTGTGCTGATCTGTACCAATGATGTAAGCTATAATGAATTCCTGGACAGTTTGTCCTACTTTCTTTGGGACTCCCAAATATGTATTTGGAATGCTCAGTGAATAATTTTTAAGCTGGTTGAAAAAAATGGGGGAAATCACACACAGAGACACACACCCTTTGACTGACTCTCACAAATGGCTAATGATGCTTTCCTGCTCTTTCATCATCTCAGTGGAAATTATGCTCTTACCAAATGGGAAAGTTTAAACTCTGCTAGATGAAGTTAAACACACCCAGCTACTGAATCAGATAGGGCAGCTGGATATGCAGCGGCCATTACTATGTGGGATTCCTACCCAGATGGAGGGATGGGTGCAGAAGCTTATATTGAACATCAATAGGCTCCAGTTGGCATAAAATGGCTATCCTCTGAGCTATAACAAATTTCAAGGGTTCTTTATATTGTACTGTGGACTGCGGTAGGCAAGAATAGACAGCATAGATACAACAACATTTATTGCCTTAGCTAGAACGACTGAAAACAGGCAAATTCCTGTAATTTATACTCTAGGCCAGTGGTGGGTTTCAAAATTTTTTTACTACCTGTTCTGTGGGTGTGGCTTGGTGGGCGTGGCATGGTTTGGTGGGCGTGGCAGGGGAAGGATATTGTAAAATCTCCATTCCCACCCCACTCCAGGGGAAGGATACTGCAAAATCTCCATTCCCTCCTCTCCCGGGGGAAGGATATTGCCAAATCTCCACTCTGGGGCCAGCCAGAGGTGGTATTTGCTGGTTCTCTGAACTACTCAAAATTTCCGCTACCGGTTCTCCAGAACCTGTTAGAACCTGCTAGATTTCACCCCTGGTCTCCAGCCACCTTTGGTGGCCTGCTTCCCTTAAAGTTATAAAGGTGGGATAGAAATCTAATACATAAATGAATAAAATAAATGCTTGGGCTGCTTCTGGTGACGTGCACAGAGTCCATGTTCCAGAGCATCCCAAGAGTGAGCCCAGATGTGTGCAGAGCAGCTGTTGGTCTCTTGTGGCTTCCTGCCAGTTAAACAGATGCAGCTGCTTAAAGCTTCAGAATAAGAGAGCAGTAAGGGAGGCAACTTCCCTTCCGGCTGATTCAGAGCTCCTGAATTGTTTGCCTCTAATAAGGTGGTTAATAAGGTCCCAAAACGTGACGAACTTGTTAGGCCTGGAGGAGACATTGCTGGGACTCGCCTAGCCTCTGTGGTTGTTGTTCTGTCTCTTGGCTGCCTCTGGAGGCTCCCACGGGGCTGCCTCCGGTGCCCCGATCGATCTAGGAGAGTCTTCCCCCAGCCACATCACAAAAGCTGCCATCCAGCAGATCGAAAAGAGGGTTTTGGTGAGCTTGAGACATTTGGGAACGGGCAGAAATGGAGCTCTTCAGCTACAGGTGCACAAGGTGCCTGTGGAGAAAAGGGGCCGGCACAGGATGATGGGGTGGGGGAGGCCTCGTTTGGCCTGGCAGTGAGGCTGGCAGCCAGGCAGCAATTTGGCAGGTTGCTAATTAAGGGGCGCAGCGGAGAGGCTGTGCATCCAGTCTGGCTGCCTGTTTGCCAGTGCAAGCTCAGCTGCCCAGCATGTGCCATGCAAGACTTCGCAGGGAGGCCAGCAGAGAAATGAGCCTGGCTCATCAGTTGGAGGGCAGAGACTGAACCACTTCTGGGACTTGGGGCTGCCATTTGCAGGTGAATGAAAGCTGAAGCGAGAGGCATCCTTCTTGTGGCACACACAGGTGGTGTGGCTGGCATGATGCTGCTGGACAAGCCCTCTTTAGTTGGGATCATGCAGCAGCTACCCTCAGTGGGTGCCCGGGGCTGCGGAGGGCAACCAGCTCCAGGAACTTCTGGGTAGGCTCAGCCTGGAATCGGCCTGCGGGGAGGGGGGAGCAAACTCTATAGTTCCCTCCTCCGGATGCTCCTGGCTGCCTGGCGCACCCAGTCCTGCCAGATGCCTCTTTTTACTGGGAGCTGAGCCAAACTAGTTGATGCTTTTGAGGCACTAGGAGCCCCACTTTACCTCCCCCTCTTTCCTATGAGGAGGGGGAGGAAGAGAGGAAGTCAGGGCCTCCCTTTGCAGGCCCTCAACAGGCCGTCTGCAGCCCCTCCTTGTCTGATGTCCTTTGGGGTCTCGGTCAGCATGCCTCGGGCAGGACAATAACCAGCAGCCCGAGACTTAAAGAGAGGGATCCAAACTTTATGTAAGGACTTTCTGGTCAGGGAGGGCTGAGCAGTGGGGCAGGCTGCCCCCTAGAATCAAGGCTGGTCTGTCATGGTGGGACGTTTCTAGCCACGGCTGGGCATCTGGGGTGATCTGAGGATCCCTGCTCTGAGCAGCAGCTTGGACTGGAGACCCACTGAGTTCTCATCGTGGGGACGAATGGGCAGGAATTCTCGAATGTTTGCATTCTTGTCTGGAAACAGTCAGGCATATTTGTGGCAGATGCAAGATGATGGCAGACCAGAAAAAAAGGGTTGGAGCAGTGAGTGGCCACCCTGCGGCTAAGAAGGGAGGATGAAGATTTATTAGATGCTGCAATAGGAAGGTGCCAAATGCTTGGCATCCAGAGGAAAAATAAAGCAGGCTGTGAACTATCAGAGGAAGAGAAGGACAGACTGTGGAATGGAAAATGGGATGGGGGTGGGGGATCTGGGAGTGGTGGGCAGCCTGCAGCCCTGCTAGTTGCTAATTCACTGCTATGAGGCTCAAAGCACCTGTGTACTGACCACACAGATCCACTTGCGGATCAAGGATCAGGGGTGTGACAGACTGACTTCTAAAGCTGGTCAAGTCCACTGGCACCATCAGACCAGGGGGCTCCCTTGGGCAGTTGATTGGGCACTGTGAGATCAGGCTGCTGACCAGATGTGCCAGGGGTCTGATCCAGCAGGATTCAGATTTTGTTCTCATCTGTCTGCTGATTCTCCTGGGACAAGTGATGCTATGAAGAACAGCTGCAGTTGCATGAATTGTGAATTGTCCTCAGGAGCCTGAGGACTCTGCCCAGAGTTCTTATCCATTCCTCCATTACATGGGAAAGGACCAGAAAGGCAGAATAAATTTTGAATGGCCAGATACCAATGTGCAATTTGGTCTCTGTCACCCTGGTACAAATTATCTATATAACGAATTGCTGACCCAACTAGCTTGAGCTTATGAGGATGACCGAAGAGGCAGAAGAAGACAACCAGGCCAAGAGGGTATCCAGGGTGGCTTACTGGAAGCTTCTTTTCACTAGGATGCTCTCCAAACTCAACAACCTGTTGTTGTTTTTCCTGGGCGATGGGGACATTTCCAAGCAAGCTTAGCAACAGCAGCTGCCCAGCGTTTCTACTTCTCAATAATGATTGTGGAACCAATGAAGGAGAATATTTGTAGCTCAGGGTTGAAATGAGGGATTCTTGGTGCTCTCTCTTTGGTTGTTTTCTTGCAGACTTTTCATGACCCAAACTAGAAAACATCATCATATGCTGATCATCATCATCAATGATGATGTTAACTAGTTTGGGTCATGAAACTTCTGCAAGAAAACAACCAAAGTCAGAGAGCACCAAGAAGCCCTCAATGTTTGTGGAATGCCCACTTAACTGTTTTTAAGGAATTTTTCAAAAACTCAGCTGGACAAGGAGCCCAGAAGGGGAACTCTGGCAGTTCTGGGGGCCTGGGCGGGGCCCTGAGCCAAGGCTTTGGACGACTGTGTATTGTGTGCCCCTCCAAGGGTTCCCAGTTCTTGAACCTCACCTGACCCCTGCAGGGCCTGGGGACAAATCTTCCTGGCCAGAGGCCCAGGGAAGTCCAGAAGAAGCAGCAGCCTCTGCACCAGCCTTGGGGATGCAAGGGATGCTCGGGCACACTGGTGGTGACGGGGCAGTGTGCTTTCCATCCTGCTTTGGATCAGCAAGGAGCTTCAGAAGGCAGGTGGATTTGAGGGCTTCGTGTGCAACTGTGGGTGGGGTCTGGCCCGGACAGGCAGGGGCTCAGGCTAAAGGCTACCTTGCTAATGAGCCCTCCTCCAGGTGAGCCTCCCTTCCCCTTCCACCCCAGGCACAGCCAGTGAAAGGTGACTGCAGAAGACAAGCCAGAGAGGACCCAGGAGTACCACTCGGGGCTGCACAGCAAGCATTTACCAAGAACCCCCCCTCTGGACGGCCACACCAAGGTGAAGCTGCATGTTCCCTGCAGAGCATCTTCCAGCAGCACCTGAGCAAGGGGCCAGCTGGCCAAAGCGGAAGGAGAAGCGTCACTCACGGTGGGTGTAGAACAGACAGGATGGAACCCAGCCTGAGGTCTGAGCCCTGGAAGGTAGTGCCCCCACCCCACCCTGCTCTTGATTTCTTGCCTTCTCTAAGCTCTGAAATAAACGCACAGCAGCAGCTCTTCTGCTTGGACAAAGCTTTAATGGCAGCCTGGGCACAGGAGAGATTCTTCCCCCCCCACACACACACGCGCCATCCCCTCTCTCCCCTGGTTAAGCAGTGGCGGTGGCAGCCACATCCATAAGCACGAAGCTCTTGACGTGGTGGAATTTGCTGCAGGAGAAGTCCACGTGCAGCTGCATGGCTCCTGTGCGGCGAGGGGTGAACTCAAAGTAGATCTTCGACCGCTCCCCAGCTGCCAGATCTGCCACACTGGAGCAAGAGAGGGGGGGAGGGGAGTAAGGGATAGCAGGGGAGCCTTTGGCGGGAGGGGTCGCTTTGGGATAATGCCAGCTTCTCTTCACCTGCCGCAAGTGAAGAGCTGAAGGCCAGATGGGGATGGTGGAGAGAGTGGCGCTGGGCTCAGCCCCACAGTCACCAGCCTGGCATTCGGGGTGGGTGGGATGTTCGACCCTTTGCCCTGGTCTGGCAACTGCCAAGCAAGGGTCTGCCTCTGCTGTCCCCTCCCCCCCCCAGACCCACATACTTGATCTTGATTGCCTGGCCCATCAGGGTCACCAGCAGCACACAGTCCTTCACAGGCTCAGGGAGGGGGTTGGCATAGGAGATTTCCAGCGTGGCTGGGGTGTTGACAAACACCTTTGGAGGAACCTTTTGGGGGAAAGCAGTGGGTCAGCCTGGCACCTCTTCCCAGGGCCACAGTGTGGGGACCTTCCTCCTGCCCTTTCTCAGACCCCAGGCAGGGCAGAGGGATTGGGGGGGGCAACTAAGGCCCCTCTTCATTCTTTCTTTGGAGGTGATGTTTTCTGTATCTGGAGCCCTTTAATCACTACCACAAATGTGGGCCCAAGAAAGGAAGCCCCCCCCCCCATCTACAGTGGGAGGAAATGGGTTTGAAGAGCCAGAGTCAGAAACTGATGGCAACCAAACTACCACTTTTCTCACCTTTAAACTATACTGAAATGTCTTTAAATGAACCCTGTAACAGAATGGCCAGTTTATGCCAGTTTGGGCAAGCTAAGGATGAAAATGGAAGTGGTTTGGCCCCAGTTCCCTGCTGGGAAGCCAGAGGAATTGCCAAGCAGCTGAACCCCTGGCCGTGAGGAGGGCTGGGCAGCCCCTGCCACCTTCCTCGGTCTCCTTGGAGGAAGCGAGGCCTGTTCTACACAGACAGGGCTTAGCCAAATCAACCAGGCTTTCCGGAAGAGAGACGAGCAATGCAGCTCAGCCAGCTTCTCACAAAGGAGCCGAGTCTGCTGCGTTCAAGGATCCCGGCCACCACTAGCTGGCAGGAAGAGGGCCGAAGCAGCAGTTCCAGCATCTCGCTTGGAAACCGCCAGATGGAACGTAACTCTGGGGGGAATGTGGCTATGAAGGGTCTTTGGGAGTAGAGATGGGGCCGCTGGAGATGGACTAATGGGCGCGGCCGGGCTCGGGGCTTGAAGTTCTGGCTGCAGACAGCCTCCCAACGTGGGTTGTGTGTGTCCGAGAGGTGCTTGGCGCAATGGAGAAGTTGTGTGGGTGTGGGTACAAGTGTGTGTGTCCAAGAGGTGCTTACCACAATGGAGAGGTTTGGGCTCTCCAGAGTGATGGCCTTTTCCACCAGCAGCTTCATGCCCTCAGACACATCGCACAGAGCTGTCACCAGCAGCTTCTTATCGTCAGTCAGGGAGTTGCCATAGTGGCCATAGCTGATCCGCAGGGGAAGGTACTTCTCTGAAAGCCAGGAGAGCCCAGTCACAGGCCTGACCAGGAACAAGCTCTTTCCTTCTCTACATCAGCCACTC
>JANHFM010014438.1:0-11819 GCA_032468115.1 Grayia smithii | reverse complement strand
AGAAGAAAACAAAAGAAAACACCACTAAAGGGAAAAAAAGAATGAAACACACCGGTTGAGGTCATTTTGCTCATCAACTTTTCTTCATACATAACACTTTGTTTTTAAAAACCCATTAAATTATTGTTTTTAATGTTTAATTTAATTGATTAAATTGTATACCACCCAGAATGCCTCTCTGAGGGACATGGAAAATGAAGAAGGGAAATGAAGAAATACACATACATATATACATATATATGCAGAATCTCCCTTGAATACTTTAATATTTATTCCTCAAATTCTGGACATAAATTGTTTCAACTTCTACCCTCAAAATGATGCAATAGGGCATTGTACACCAGTAGAATTAGAAACAAGGACAGTTTTTCTCCCCATGCCTTCACTCTGCTAAACAACTAATTCCCACAAAACTGTCAACTATTTAGTAAGGCTGTATTAGTATTATTCGTCTCATCTTTGCTATTACTATCTCCTTTTCTACTTACGAGTATAACTGGGTTGCATGTATCTTTATAATTTGTATTTGTTTTATTTAGTTTCCTAGTACGATTTAGCTTGATTGCTTATTTAGTATCCTATGACTATCACAAAGTATTGCATCTTATGATTTATGATGAATGTACTTTTCTGATGACTATGATCATGATTTATCATTTATAGCTTTTATGTACACTGAGAACTTATGCACCGAAGACAAATTCCTTGTGTGCCCAATCACACTTGGCTAATAAATACTCCTATTACTCAAGCCCTACAAGAACATCATCCTTGAATGTAAAAGATAGAGTCAATTGGAAATGGACCTTTGGAATGGGGGTTGAGCTTCCCCATTGGTGTTGTTATGCTTCGCCAACTAACAGATGGACATATTCAGAATGTTCCTTCTGGTCTCTCTGGTTCTCAAGATCCTATAGCAATCAGCAGAACATTTGTGGTACCATATATGACATGCCAGCTATAACCATTCCAGTGGCAGATTGATGAGACCATATGTATTCACTAGCTCTACATCACTCATTGGTGTACTATAATTCTTGCCACTCTGAAAGATATATTGACACTTAAATGTTTTTGAACCCATTTGTCTTCAATATTTCTGCCTAAATCTGAGGTGGTATTCAGTCAGTTTGCACCGGTTTTTCTGGGTCAGTGAACCAGTAGTGACCTCTGGCTAGTCCCACCCCATCCGGTTGCCTGATCACCACTCACTCACCCCACCTGCCAGTCACCACCCTGCCTGCCTGCTTGCCACTCACTCACCCAGGCCACCTGCTCAACACTTGCACCACCCATCCCAGCCCTATATATATGGCCCAGCTATTTGCCTCGCGTCGTCAGTCATTTTCAAGTCACCTGATCTCCCTGGCACTATCACTTCCGCATGCACATTCTGCTCTTCAGCTTGCCTGCCAAAGCTGATTTCACCTTCTGTGATGTCTGTGCCTCAACAGAGCTACCTCCTCCTGCCTACACATAAGCACTCACTAGCCCTCCCATCCCCAGGGCTCATGTACCTTGTGAAGCCACTGATGCTGCAGCCATGTGGCTGCGGCCTTGCTTGCCACCAACCCCAGGCTTGCGTAGTTCGTGATGCCGCTGCGCTTGGCTGAGGCCTTGCTTGATGCCCCCCTGTCCCCACCCCAGGCTGGTTAAGCTGCTTGGTTCCATCCCAGGCAGGCCTAGCTAACCAACCCACCATCCCTCCAGCCTCCAGCTTACCTTCACTCCCAACCCAAATCCCGAGTGGCTGACCACTGAGCCTGTCCTAACTGATGAAGAGGACTCTGAGGATGATGGGGAGCAACTGGCAAGGCATCCCTCTCTGAGATCCTCCTCTCTGGCAGTGCCTCAGTGCCTTCAGAGAAGAACAGGTGCTGTTCCTCTCTGAAGGCAGAGAGGAACAGCCTGGGATTAGCCAGGAGGGATGCGTCTCTGAGCAGCAGCAACAGCACCAGATAGAAAGTGATGATGATGAATCCTGCCTTGATCCCAGGCAGCATCTCAGAGACAGGCATGCACAGCAGCGTAGGAGGTCTGGGAGTGCCAGAGATTGAGCTGAGTCACTGAGCCACACCCCACAGGGAATAAAAGTGGGTGTGACTGCTCTTCAGACTTTGTCATGAACAAAGTTCATAACTTGCTAGTCACATCTTGTTACCTGTCTGAAACTTTGCTTGCAATCCCTTGGACTGAATTCTGGACTGGACTTTGGTGAACTCTTGTTGGACATTCTGTTTTGTTGATTAACTACTGAAATCTGGACCGGACTTTGACAAACTCTTTTACCTTCTGTAAGTAATTGCTTGCCTGGTAAAATCCTAATTGTGAAATGCTTGAGAAACTGAATTCACTTGGCTGGCATTTCGTATTTTGCTGCCAAGGTCTTATCTGTCAGCAATTACCAAGGTTGGAGAATTTAAACCTTGCCAGTCGTGCCTACTCGTGTGTCTATTTGTGCTCAGGGAGGGGGGACAGAACACTGGTTGTCTTCCTGACCGGAAGAGCAACTGAATCTGACTGCCTGACTGCCTTGTGTCTTAAATTGGGTAAGTGGCTGGTTTTTTCCTATGCTTTAAAAAAAATGAGTATGATAATTTTTTTAAAGGAAATTTTATTGTTTTTAGGAAACAGAGCCACATAAAATTTAGGAAATTTTAGCTGCTTTTATATTTTGAAATTTGTGCAGGTTTTGTGAGATTTTGTGTATTTCTGTAATGAGTGTGAATCACTATTGAAACACACAAAATCTCACAAAGCTGCACAAATCTCAACATATAAAAGCAGCTATTGAGTCACATAAAATGTAATAATTATAGAGATTTTGTAGAAGGTGTTTTAAAAGATTCAAAGAGCTATGCAATTCCTGATAGTATTAAAAAAAAGCTATTCTCAGAACAATTGCTGTAATTTCCGTAGAAGCAGAAAGGGGTTTTTCAAAAATGAACTTCATATGTTCAGAATACAGAACTTGCCTGTTTCCAACATAACCAACCTGATGACCTTTACTATTATTGGCCTACCTCTAAAAGAATGTGACCCTATTCCTACTGTCCAAAAATGGTTGAGAGTACATCATCACACAGCCGATGATCCTCAAGTCAAGATGAAGAAAATTGCAACTGAGGTGAGCGCCAATGAAAGAACGATGTGGGAACATCTTAAAGTTAAAGGCAAATAACACTTTTATGTAAGTACTTGTGTACCACTTTTATTGTTTTGTGTAGGTATTTTATTTTATTCTTATTTAAGTATTTCTTATTTAAGTATTAAGTGCATGAAATTAAAAACTTCCTTTTTGTATAACTTCTTGTTGCAGGTCATTCATTTGTGCAAAGAAGTCAATGACCTCGACTTGGCCATGCCCACCAAGCCACACCCATCAAGCAAGCCATGCCCACAGAACCGGTAGTAAAAAAAATTTGAATCCCACCACTGGCCTAAATCAATAATTAAAGTATAATATGTTTACCACACAAGTCCTAAACATAGATATAGAGAACCCAGTTGAACAAATGAATGAAAAAGTTTATTCTTGTTCATTTATTTATTGAGCAGTGCTGATATGTAGAGAAGCCAAGGTTCAGACATAACTGAATGCAGGGGTGGGTTCTACTTACCTCCCCTACCGGTTCTAAAGTTGCACGCGCTTTGCCCATGGTCAGGGTGCACAGAGCACGTGTCCGGCATGTGCGTGTGATTTGCATGTGCATGCGTCGGATGGGCGCTCCTGCGCATGCACAGAAGCTTTTTTTGATGATAAAACATCAAAAAAGTTTCCTGTGCATGCACGCAAGCGCGCTCTGTGCGCTCTGCACACAGACCGGTAAGTACGGGCGCATGGGGGGGCCGCAGTCTGGGACACGTAGAACCAGTTCGGTGACATCACAGCGTCCCTGCTACCTATTCGCGTGAACCGGACTGAACCGGGGGCAACCCACCACTGACTGAATGGCTAACTATGACAATGACAACGTATGGATACACTCAGATGAATGTAACAATGAATTGGATGTCTACAATTATTGCCTTCACCATCAAACTAAAGCCAAACTAATCAATGCACTAATCTTTGTTGGGCAGTATTAGATGTCATCTAAGGCTCAGGAATAATAATTAAGAATAATTCTTAATTAAAGTATCCACCAATGGTGAAACAGTGGTTATCATGAATAAGACTACATTATTCTCAGGGAAGTTCAGAAGAAGATCTCCAACATCATCAACTTTAAAGATGTCTCCCCAGTTTGCAGAACAACATATCTCCCAGGCTTTCATGACTAAAGGAGATAAAGAACAGTTGGCTCTATCCTTTCTGGCCTACCACCTTACCTGCTCCATCAAAGTGGCTCTCAAACATTCAGAATTGTGGAACAAGATGTTAATTTGACTTTTCCTGTATGATTAGAGAGAATATTGGAAGAAGTGGTAAATAAGGCACTCATGTTATCACTTAGTTTTTTTATTAACAGCATCGCAAAAGACCCACAAAGATGATAAACTTTTGGTTTCACATGTACCAGGAATGCGTTGGATGTTATGAGTGATATAAAATAGGCATTTTCTTTCCTTTTGACAGGGATACTGTGAAGCTCATAAGATGCAGGATTTAAATCCATTCATTTTAACAGTAATGCACATATCACTAAAATATTTTTAATATTTTCTTCTTGATTAGCTATCCCTTACTATTCTGATTAAGTCTCAGAATAATCATCTAAGATTGTTATTGAAAGGAAAGATGCAGGGCAGTTATCTAGGTTATGAAATGAACTTCTCAGTGCAATTGGTTTGCATGTCATATTGTTGTGATGATGGAGGGGAAAAGGCCAAATCACAACCTGGGGAAAAAACCTATGTGCTAAAAGTGACCAATTCAGCTTTATGCAAAGGGTCTGGTATTGAAATTGTTTTCATTTTTTCATTAATTGCTTCTTCATGTTTAGATCAGGTCTCAAAATAATGATATAGCATTTCGGAGAAAAGATGCAGCCCAGTAATCCAGCTGCTGAAGCCAAAATGGAGAAGATCTCCACAGCCACCATGTATTTTCCCTTGGTACTCAGATAGGTGGGAACAAATGACACCCAAACACTGGAGAATACCAACATGCTGAATGTAATAAATTTGGCTTCATTAAAGCTGTCAGGTAAATTTCTAGCTAGGAAGGCCACAATGAAACTGACAGCAGTCAAGAATCCCAGAAAGCCAAGGACAACATAAAACATACTGGTTGAACCTTCATCGCATTGTAGAATAATTTCTTCTGCCATGGAGTGCATGTCAGAATCTGGGAAGGGGGAAGAAATTACCAGCCACACTATACAAATGATGAATTGAGTCAGGAAGCAGAATAGGACAATACTGGTAGCCAGCCTTTTCCCCACCCATTTCCTTATTTTGGAACCTGGCTTGGTGGCCATGAAAGCAAGAACCACTATGATTGTTTTTCCCAATACACAAGAAAGGGCTACAGAGAAGAGGATGCCAAAAACTGTTTGTCGCAAGAGACATTTCACTTGGTCAGGTTGCCCAATGAAGAGCAAAGTGCAAAGGAAAGAGAGGAGGAGAGCAGCAAGAAGGCTATAAGTGAGGTTCCTGTTATTGGCTTTAACAATAGGTGTATCCTGATGTTTAATGAAGAGCCACAGCACCAGAGCTGAGATGATAGAAAAGAAGACTGCAATCACTGCCAAAGAAATCCCCAAAGATTCTTGATAAGTTAAGAAAATTATACTTTTTTTAAGGCAGCTATTCTGATCCTTGTTTGGATATTGATCCTCTGGACATGGGAAACAATCATCTAAGTCTGAAAAAGGAACAATTCAGAGAAACATTATTATTTTGAAGTGTCATCATTTCATTTTCAGTATGCCCTGATTTTACAACATTCTGTACATTTAGTGAGCTCCCATCTCAATTACTCGATTGCCCTTTATATGGTACTGTCCTTAAGGACCACTTCAAAACAATAAGTGGTCTGCAATGTAATGTCACATGGGCTTAACTCACCTGTTCTACTACTCCTGCATGAGCTATACTGGCTCATAGTTCCTTACCCCAGGCAATTCAAATTGCTGGTTATCACCATTATATCTATGAATGTCAGTGGAGCAAGTTATATGTGACACCACATTCAATGCTATTTATCTTTCTCAATAAATCAGATTGATGGGCATGCCCCAGATCTTTTATATTAAATATTGTCACATGGGATTTTGGAGTTGTATCTTGTCTGAAGCACCCAGGATTTTCCAACACTTGTCTACCTGAATTATGATGCATTCCTAACCTTTAATCCTTGTGGCAGGCTCATAAATCCTTGTTGTTCTCCTAATATATAGGGCTAGGATGCGGGTTGATTCATGTGGCTGATTAGTTTGACACCTCATGATTTTTTTTAAAAAATGTATTTTTAAAGGTTGAGGTAAGCCATCTAGGTTTATTATATGAAATAGGCAGCCTTATAAGTTCAAAGTCAGTGAATCTTTCATTCATTCATTCATTCATTCATTCATTCATTCATTCATTCATTCAATCAATCTTCTATGTAGAATAGGAAGAACAAACATGTGGAAACTATGGTAAAAATTACCAATGCAAAGTTACCTTCACTTCCAAAAACAAAGGACAATAGTTTCTGGTAAAAACTGTTTATAATTTTTGAAGCAAACATATGATGGGACAATTCAAATCTGAGGAATCTATTGATAGTCCAAGTTAGATTGAATTGATTGGTGTTATCATCAAGTAGCTTACTGAAGTATGAAAAAAAACCAATTCAAACATTTCATTGCTTTATATCAATATATTTGATCAATATAACGATAATAAAAAAAAGAATTAGGAGCTCAAGTGGTGTTTTCATCTATACTTCCAACATTCAATGAGGGAGCAAAGAATTGTAGAAATGAATCACTGGCTTGAAAACTGGTGTCATCAAGAGAACTTCAATTTCCTAGACTGTGGTCTACATTACCTGTATGAAGAGCTACTAGAAAGGGATAGACTGAACCTCACAAGAACTGGAAAGAATATATTCAAAAAATGACTGGCTCATCTTATTAGAAGGGTTTTAAACTGAATTTGATGGGGGAATAAAGAAGGAAGGAAGGAAGGAGGAGGAGGAGAAGGAGGAGGAGGAGGAGTGGGGGAAGGAGACAGTGAAGTAGAGAGTGATGGAAAAAATGTAAAACCCAGATACATAGTAGCAGATATAAGAAACATACCCAAGATCCATAAAGGACTGAAATGCCTATACACAAATGCTCAAAGTTGAGGAACAAACAGGGTGAACTTGAAATATTAGTACATGAAAATAAATATGATATAGTTGCCATTACTGAAACATGGTGGGAGGAAACCTATGCCTGGAATGTACTGATAGAAGGATACAAACTATTTAAAAGAAATAGACATAACAAAAGGGTAGGTAGAGTTGCGTTTTGTATATAAAAGATCAATTCAACTCTAAGATCACTACATCTCCCAGTCTTACACAATCCCAGTGGAGAAAAGAAATAACAGCTCTCAAAAGAAACCAGCATGGCTGCATAAAGAACTCACTGATAAATGGAAAGACAAAAAGTACAAGTATAAAAAGTGGAAAGGGGCACATAAATAAGGCAAAATATTAGCAAATAATCTTGCTTTTCTCCATATTAAATTTCATATTGTTAGATAGTGCCCATTGTTCAAGTCTGTCAAGATCTTTTAGGATTCTGAGCTTATATTTTGGGGTGTTGGCTATTCCTATTCAGCAGATAGCCTGAATCTGCAAAAATGAAGTAAGGAAAGCAAAGGCTCACAAATCAACAAAGACTTGCAACAAAACTGAAAAATAATTTAAAAAGTTTCTTTAGATATATTAATAACAAAAAAAAAAGTCAAGAAAATAGTAGTTCCACTAAAGAGAGAAGGTGGCAAAGAAGTAACAGGCAGAAGAGAGAAAGCAGAGCTGGTTAACTCATTCTTTGTATCACTCTTTATACAAAAGGGAACTATAGCCCCACCTATCAAAAAGCTAACTAACATATTGCAAGATAAGGCAGAATAGAAATAAAAACTATGATAAGAAAGAAAATGGTAAGAAAACACCTGTCTGATCTTGACAAATATAAAGTAAATCACTGGGGCCAGACAGATTACATCCCAGAATTCTGAAGGAAGAGTACTGGGCCTAAGATGGAATCTTGTGGTACCCAGTGCTCAGAATCCTAAAAGATCTTGACAGACTTGAACAATGGGCGCTATCCAACAATATGAAATTTAATATGGAGAAAAGCAAGGTTATACATCTAGGCAGGGAAAACCAAAGGTACAAATACAAATTAGGTGAAATCTGGCTGAAAAACACTAACTGTGAGAGGAACCTTGGTGTCCTAGTGGACAATCACTTAAACATGACTATGGTGAAAAGATGGCCAACTGACTACATGCCCAGGAAAGGCTCCCTGGAAGGTTGCTTCTTCAACTATCAACAGAAAGAATGGTATTCCTTTAGTTTATATGAGTCTCTTGGGGGAGGGAAAGTCCTAGAATCATCCCACAAGATCCTCCTTCTTTGCTTTGTGTGGCTAAAACTAAAACTAAGACTTTCTGATTTTTATGATTCCTGATTTGTCAGCAATTCTTAATTAACTTATTCAAAAGCTACTCTTTGATTGAAGATGGAGGAACAAATTATTAGAGATGTATTTGAAGAATCTCTAAATAAAATCCATCAGTTTATAGAACAGTTATGCTCCAAGGGATGTTAAAAAGACTACTCAAACTTCTTCAGAGATGCAAATATGTGCAGAAAGTTATCAAACCACTGAGGCAATTTCACATAGCTGGCAATGCAGAGGAATCAACTGTAATTCTGAAATATAAACCTGACCCCAATTTTTATTATGATGGTTTAAGTAGAAGCCTCCTGACACAATTGAAAAGAAGAGCTCCAAGAAAATTTGCAACTTTTAAAAGGACAAGTTTGGGAAGATATTGGAAAAGATAATCAAAAAGCAAATCTGTGAAATCTAGAAAGAAATAAAGTTATAACTAAAAGCCAGCACTGGTTTCTTAAAAACAGATCATGCCAAACCAATCTTATTTCATTCTTTGACAAAGTGCCCTAATTAGTAGACCAGCGAAATGCTGTGGAGATAGTATAGTAGAGACTACAGTACATATAGTATAGACTTCAGCATGGCATTCAACAAAGTGATGTAGGGTCTCCTGCTTGAGCAGGGGGTTGGACTGGAAGACATCCAAGGTCCCTTCCAGCTCTATTCTGAATCTAATATTTATTAAAATTCAGCCCCTGCTTATAATTATTATATAATTGATACATTTAATATATTCCTTTGCTTACCCAATTGGTCAGCTATCTTCCCTTCTGGACAGTATCTACAGTCATAGCAGCAAGATAATTTCCCTTCCACTTTTATCTTGCTATGGCCAAGAGGGCACTTCTTGTTACAGATGGAAAGAGGTAAAGCCTGCTCTTAAATAAAATCAGACAAAGAGTTTATTTTTGGCAGATTATTCTTTTTATCAATTATACATATACAAACTCTTCATATTTAATCCAAGCATCAGTGTTGCATTTTCCTGTTTTCTCCTTGGTATAAATTCACTATTGGAGTTACTATCCCTTAAAAAATAATGAAAAATAAAATTTATCTGTATAGAATTATAGCTGAATGAATGTGTTACAAATGTAGAAACAGATAAGAAAGAATGTTTCCATCATATCCTTTCTTTCACGGATTAGTTTATATTTTATTTTTAGAAAAAATACATGCATACTCTTCCCATTTAATGAATTTTATAGGTAATCTGCAATCTTACTGGGAGTGGTACTGCATTTTAATTAGACAGACAGATGGACGGATGGAGAGAGAGAGAGAGAGAGAGATGATACGACAGGACATAAATTAGAGCCTGGAATATCACCCTGTCCTCCCTCAAAACTATGAAAGAGCATTCTCAAATTATCACCAACACCTTGTCTGGTAGAGGCCGGCAAATCTTGTTTTCTCTGTTACATGCAAAACTAATTAAAACAAAACCCGAAGTACATTCTAATAACTTTATTTAGAAATAAAAAAGTAAAAAAAACTAACTGCCTACATTATTTCAGATGCTCACCAGCGAGCATCACAGAGAGAAGAAAAAACAGGAAAGTAGAAAACAAAAACAATTGTTCTTCCAGACATGCGCATAAAGTATAAAACTAGGTGTGTAACCAAAACAAAGCTGGGTCATGTGACAATCATTATGGTTACAAAGATAAGGTGTCCTACAAACACCAAGCCTTGCTGGAGCCCGCTGGCAACAAAACAAGGCAGTGACATGATAGATAGATAGATAGATAGATAGATAGATAGATAGATAGATAGATAGATAGATAGATAGATTTAGATAGATGATAGATAAATAGATGAAAGAGCAATTTTTAAAAAATTATATGTTAGAATAGATTTTGATATAGATTCAATATATTTAATGTGATTGTATATATTATACATATATTTATGGTTTTAGTTTAATGTTGTAAGCCACCCAGGTTTCCATGGAGGCAAGATGTGTGGCAAACTAATTTAACAAACAAAATTAAATAATTTTTTTTTTAAATGAAATATATTCCAAAAACAAGAGTTACTACAGGATATTTCAATGATCAGATGAAAGTGTTAGGTATGCCCTGATATAACTCCACTTGGATTAGCAAAATCAATATGTAGCGAGATAGACACTTGAAAGCCTTCAGCAAAAAGCCTCTACTTTTATCTTCTTTTTTTGAAAACATTTTATTAAAAGTTTAAAATGGAATATAGAATCTAATGAACTAATACAGAATAAAAAATATGACGAAAACCTGAAAGAAACATGGTTACAAAAGAGAAAAGCAGCTCCCAATTTATTTACTTTTTCAGCAGTAGAAGATTTATTACAAAGTCATTTCTTATTCTAGGATTATCCATTTTTTAAATCATTGAAGCCACAAATGATAAATGCATTTTTTCTTTTTTCATGCAAAAACTGTTGCCAGGGGTTTCCAGAAAGCTACAGTATATATGTAGATATTATATATTCACTAATCAAAGAATTTGATCCACCATCTCCTATTTCAGAGGAGGTTATTAAAAAGTTGAAATCATGAAATTAGTATTTTTTTAAAAAAAATCATTCTGTTTCAATAAATTTGGCTTATCTTAAAGTACATACACCTCTAAAGTATTTTGCAAATTCAATTAGAAAGATGTCCTGTATATTAAGATAGCTTAGCATTGGAACTACATAAATATTTTGGACATACAAATCTTAAGCTACCTCTTTGATCCCAGTAAAGGAAAACATTTGTAGCTCTGGATTGAAATGAGGGGTGCTTGATGCTCTCTGAATTTGGTACCACAGTGATGATGTAATCTAGTTTGGGTAATGAAATGTTTGCAAGAAAGCAAACAAACTCAAGAAGCACCAAGAACCCCCCTCCTGCCCACACAACTCCTTGACTTTAGTGGTTTGTATTCATATCACATTCAAAATGAAAAAATACCCACTTACTCCTTTTAGCATTCCAAAGGGCCTGAAGACCGCATCCTGCCAACTGACTTGGAGCTGCAAAGTGGATGTATCATTCTGGGGGTTGTTAAAGGACTAAGCTAAGATTCTACCTCCCCCCTTCCTTCTCATCTTGTCAATCTTAAAATCAATTTTAATGTCAATATCTATTGTTTTAATATTTTACAGTTAGAAGCAGGGGTGAAATCTAAATTTTGTTACTACCGGTTCTGTGGGCGTGGCTTGGTGGGCGTGGCAGGGGAAGGATA
>JANHFM010014236.1:0-11841 GCA_032468115.1 Grayia smithii | reverse complement strand
TTTTAATTTCAATTTTAATTTCATTTGTCTTTTCTCTGTTTCTGTTCTTAACTTATGTAAGCCGCCCCGAGTCTTTCAGGAGAAGGGCGGCAAATAAATTTAAATAAATAAATAAATAAGTCTTCGGGGGGGTGGAGACCGATTTTGGACCTGAAGCGTTTAAATCGCTATATCATCTGTAGATGGTTCAAAATGCATTCGTTGCACTCCATTCTTGCTGGCATTCAGAAGGGCGACTTCCTCTAATCTATCGACCTCACAGAGGCGTACTTGCATATTCCTATAGCCTTGCCTTATAGGAAATTTCTTCGGTTTTGTTACCAGGGGAATCATTATCAGTATAGAGCCTTGCCCTTTGGGCTTTCATCGGCCCCCCGGGTCTTCACTAAGATCCTGGCGGCTCTAGTGGCCCATCTTAGGTTTGTCCCCATTCGAATATTTTGTTATTTAGATGATATTTTGGTGTTATCCTTCTCTCGGTTACAGGCGCTTGAGGATATTCGCATCACATAATTATTTGTCTGCCCACGGTTTCAAGATTAATCTGAGTAAGAGCCATTTAGATCCAGATACGAAAATTGTCCATTTAGGGGTGCTCATTGACTCTGTAGAGGGTCGGGTTTATTTGTCACCTGATAGACAACAGGATCTTAGGGCTCTAGTGGCAGAGGTGCTAGCGAAGTGCTCTTGATTGCTGCGTCTCCTGACCTCCTTGCTAGGGAAGATGGTTTCGGCCATCCGGATAACGGCTTGGGCCCGATTACACCTAAGGGTACTGCACTGGTTTCTGTTGCCATTATAGCGGAGCAGTCTAGTTCCATCGGCCAGGAAGGTTCAAGTACCTCCGTCGGTGCTGAGATCCCTCGCGTGGTGGCAGTCGCTGGCGCTACAGAAAGGGTGCCTCTTCTTTGAGCCTCATCGCATTACCCTGACCACCGATGCCAGCCTTACCGGTTGGGGAGCCCATCTCATGGACCAAGCGGCGCAGGGCACGTGGTCGGCTTCCGAGGCATCTCATCCAATCAACTGGCTGGAACTTCGGGCAGTGTTTCTGGCTCTCTGCAGTTTTCGCAGCCTAGTTGTCGGTCAGCATGTCCTGGTGTTGACCGACAACAACACAAGAGGGAAGGCTCATGTCAACCGGCAGGGAGGTACCAGGTCCAGGAATCTCATGATCGAGGCGCAGCGTCTATGCCTTTGGGTGGAGCGGCGTCTGTTATCCCTCTCTGCTGAGCACATATCCGGGACCTGCAATGTCACAGCGGATTGGCTGAGTCATCGCTCAATTGACCAAGCCGAGTGGCGACAAACCTGGCGCTCTTCCAGATGTTGGAGTCTCGTTGGGGCAGGATGCAGGTGGATTTGTGCACCACCCCGGACAATGCACAGCTGCCTCTGTTTTTCTCCCGGTACGCGACACCAGGTGCAGCGGGGGTCGATGCTCTCCATTGTCCCTGGCCTCGGGGGCTTCTTTATGCTTTCCCTGCTCTGCCCCTGATTCCTTGACTATTGCAGAAGCTTCTGCTGGAACAAGCGGAGGTGATTCTGGTGGCCCCCTTCTGGCCGCGACCGCCTTGGTTTGCCGATCTTTTCTCCTTGTCAGTGGCATCTCCTTGGGAGCTCCCGCCGTGAAGGGATTCTCTCAGTCAACAGGGGATTCTCCACCCGGACTCTCAGTGGCTACACTTGACCGCCTGGAAGTTGAGCGGCACGCCTTAGCGGCCAGACATCATACTCCAGAGGTCATTGAGGTGATGATTGCCTCCCACCATCCAGCTACACAACGGATTTACTCAGCCACTTGGATATTTTGTGTGTGGTGCCAGGCTAGGAAGCTGGCGCCTCTACAGGCCACAGTACCTCAGGTTCTGCAGTTTCTTAACGGGTGACTCAAACGTCACCTGTCTCCCAACACCCTCTGTTGCCAGGTAACGGCTCTGGCCTCAGTTTTGTCTCAGGGGTCCAGAGATCCCTTGTCAAAGCATCCTGATATCCGTTGTTTTCTGAGGGGGGCAACGAACCTTTGCCCTCCGGTGCTGCACTGGTACCCTACCTGGGACCTGTCGGTGGTTTTGGATTCTCTCACGGGCCCACCGTACGAGCCGCTTCGGAATGCTAGCCTCCGGCTATTGACTTATAAAGTAGTCTTCCTTGTGGCCATTATGTTGGCTCGGCGTATTTCTAAAATTGCGGCTTTGTCAGTGCAGGAGGACTTATGTGTGTTTCACCCTGACAGGTTAGTCTTACGGCTAGATCCTGCCTTCATCCCTAAAGTGAATTAAGCCTTCCACCATCCGGATGCAGGAGCTGGTGTTGCCAGACTTTTATCCCAACCCCAGCACACGTTGGACCAGAAGTGGCATTCTCTAGATGTCAGGAGGGCCTTGCGTGTATACCTCAAGAGGATGAGAGTCTTTCGACGATCTGAATCTCTTTTTGTCTTGTTTATACCTACATCGATGGGTTCCCGTGTCTCTTCCTCCACCGTCGGGCGGTGGATCAGACAGGCCAAAGCATATGATCTCCGGTCCCTATCACGTCCAAGTCGTATTACAGCTCATTCTATCAGGAGTGCGGTGACTACAACGGCTTGGGCCACACAGGCATCATGGCTGGAGATTTGTGGGCAGCGACGTGGAAATCGCCATCGCCGTTTGTCCGGCATTATCGATTGGACCAGTTTGCAGCCGCAGAGGCGTCTTTTGGCCGTCGAGTTTTGTCACAAGGGGTCTCGGGAGTGGCATCATCCGACCAGACGGGTCCCTCCCGTACTGGGGACACTTAATTTTCTTTGATATGTCCCATTCCTGGCTGATGTCTCCAAATACTATGGAGAAGGGGCGTTGGTCCTTACCTGATACGCTCCTTCTCATAGGTTGGAGACATCAGCCACTTCCCTCCCTGTGTGTTGTCATCTGGTCTTGGACCGTGGTTCTTTCTCTACTTTTCCTGGGATTTTTTACCTTCATCCAACACGTCAGGGCCTGTCAGCTGCCTTTGCAACAAAGCGGATTTCAAGGGCGGAGGCAGAGTTTGGACGATTTTGCTTGACAGGCTCAGTCAATTATCTGAAGATAGAGCAACACCTGTTCCTGGCTGATGCCTCCAACCTATGAGAAGGAGCGTATCAGGTAAGGACCAACGCCCCTTATCTGAAAAATTGTCCCGTTCATCTACTTCCATTGTTTTCTCATTAGTGGCCATCCTTTCTCCATATGGCAGGATGATGCTAATTAATTTATCAAGTGTGTACTTGATAAATAATAGTTCTTAACTATTATCAAATGTAGTCATTGTTTTCCCTGCTATCAGACTGGAGTGGAAAAGAATATTGAGAAATAAGAGTGGCATTATTACTGTGTGGGGGATTCTGAGCTTTGCAGGAAGAGAATGAGCTGTAGTTAACTGCATTAGTTTCTGCTATCCAGCTGTGAAGTCTAGTCCTGCTTGGGTATTCCAATACTACATGCATATGTCAGTAAAAATATTGTTTAATGAACTCTTGGTTCTAATAGGTTTAAACATTTAACAGGTGATTCATTCTACATATTTAAACAGCCACCTTCTTTTTCAACTGTTGAAGGCTGCTTTTCCTTTCCCATCTCTCCTTTTCCAGCTCAAATGTGAAAAGAGGATTTAAGCTGTTTTGCATAAAGGTCAAACTAGGAGGTCCCTGCATTGATTAAGATATCATTGTTCATAGACTTTTAGTAACTTGAAAATGTTTTTGAGATTACTTTCACAGGGTGCCAAAAGTCGCTGAAGAATGAAGCTCCTTTTTCAAACTGCACTACACTAACATGAGCCCCAGTGCTAAAAATACCCTTCTAGGCAGGCATATGGAGTAATATCTCTGATATATTCAGATTTTAAGATTAAATTATTCTGAATGAGGAACTGAATCTGGCTGCTCCCAGCATGTTGATGAAGCATAGGCACAATCTGATCAAACAATAAATCCATGTTAATGATTGTGTAGTCTTATTTTGGGTTAAGTACATCTTTTGTATTATATCTACTGTAATATGCTGCAGTATTCACATTTTTCTGCCATATTAAACATTGCAACTTGGCAACAGGTTTTGGAGAGCTGTAAGAACCGTCTCCAAACCTTGGGGAATACATAGGATCCTTGAAAGTATGAGGAAGTGATCTAAAAACTGTAGTATTTCTGTCTTACATGAATTAGTCCTGCTTGCTTTCATCTATTTCAGAATGTGCAAAGAGTAGGAGAGAAGTAAGAAATATGAAGCCAATTTAAAGCCAAGAGAAGAGAAAAGGAAATATAGCTACAGCAAGTTTATACCAACACCATTCATTATAATTTCATATTTTATGTCTTTGCAAACTACCCTTTTTTATCACATCTGTACGCAGCTTTGTATCTTGCCTTTTCTTTTTAAAAATTGCTATCTTTCTCTTTTTCAAGGTCTCATCAACTCTATCCATTCTTGATTTTTTCCTTCTTTTTGCCCATTCATTTTTCCTTGATATTTATTTCGCAACTTAGTCCTTTTTCATTCACCCTGTATGACAACATAAACTTGATATACTTCTTTCTTGTTGATCATACACTTTTTTATTCAATCTGTTATCCATCAGTGTTTATTCTGTACTCAAGCTCCTCTTGTTTTAACACATATTTCACTTAATGTTTCTCCTGCCATTCTCATCTCTCATTTCCATGTAATAGGGGCAGAAACATGGCCCCTTTTAATTCTTTCATTACTTATATTTGACCAGATAATACTTGCTATCTCTCTGCACACAATTTTCCCATTTTAAAATATGTTATTTTAAGTAATTTTACAATTGTCTCATCAGAAACATTCCATTTTATCTAAAAAAATAACTTCATTCACTTATGTCACAATCAGCAACCATTGTGAACTCTATATTTACCTAAACATTCCATGTAAGTTGATTTGCTTATGTTCTTTCTCTAAATCGGAAGACATCCAATTTTTCTTCTCACATATATTTTTACATAATTCATACATTTCCCAATCACTTGCTGAATTGTACTTTTTTTTGCTTGTTGGCATTCCTTTTCATCAGAATTCTGCTAAATGTCTTTTAGACATACTTAATAAATCCTCCTGCAAATGAATGCAAATTTGCATTTATGTTCTTTCCCATTCCATAGGGAAGTAATAACAGTATCTTCTGTTCTTTGAGCACAGTGTGTTTATCGGTGTATTGAACAAATCACACATCTAAAGAAGACACATCTATAACTTAATATTACTCCACTTATATGATCTGCAGCCTTAATATTTTTGTTTTGAATAAAATTTTATTAAGAATTCTAATTACATTTGTTAAAAACTAATACAAACTATACTTACAGAAAGAAAAGAGAATGGAGGAAAAAGTGAACTTTTAAAAAGTATAAGAGTTTAAAGAGCATTTAAAAAGCTCCACCAAGGTTACAAGCAAGATGGCTTGTCTCCTTGTACTCAAACCCGTGGGGAAAAAAGTGTCCTGTGGCCTTCTCACAAGAACCAGCTGTCCAGAGCACATGTGGGTGATCTTCTGTCTTCTTCTTGTCTGGAAAGACTTCAAATAACTGGTCTACTCACTGGTTCCTTGGTGCTTGCTATTGTTGTTGATTCCACTTTTGCAGAGTCATCTTAAGTTCGTCATACTTCCCCAGAAGTTCACCTTAATATTTTTCAATGATCTAACTTAATTTATTATTCTTTTTCTTCAGTTGCTTCTTGTGCATTAACTGGGATGAAAGCCAATTAAAATAAAACTATAGTCAGCCTTAGTTAGGAGTATATAGAACTCATTAGCTGCCACTGTCTTAATCCCTTTTGCCACACATAGCAGAACACATATTTTTACATGACCCTGCGAAAGAGTTCAGCAGTGGGTAATAACTCTCATCTATTGGCTAATGACTGAGTTTCTGAAGTATAAAAGCCCTTCCTCCTTGCTGGTAGCTCCACTTGATTAACTCAGTCTCTGGCTAGTAGTTAATTACTCAGTTGTTGAACTCTCGCAGTTCTTCCTTTAAATCTATTGCTTACCTTTTGATTTATTTTATTTCTAATTTTCCTGAGTTCCTTCTCCTTCAGTTTAAAAATTATTATTTTTTTGCCTTTTCGCTTTGAGGCTTCGCTCTCAGCGGCTGTCAGCTGCAAAGGGGAACGAAGGGGATTTTCCCCCGACGTCTTCGGGAATCACCTGAGCCACGTGGAGCCTCCTTCATCATGCTCTGTGGCGAAGAGGTTTTTTTTTACTTATTTCTGGCCGCATCTCAGCTGGGCAAGCGGTGATCGGCAGATAAAAGCGGCGCGCGATCTCGGCTGCCTCCTCCGTTGCCGATGGCGCGCTGTTAAGGCTGCGGCTTCCATTTTTGTCCTTAACGGCCCTCAAACTCAGGCGCTAGCGCGTCAAAAAGCATCAGTGGCCATTTTTATTTTTATTTTTTCTCTCTCACCTCTACATGGCCATTCCTTTCTCCGGAGCCTTTGTGTCATCTATTCCTGCTCTGGAGGACGTGGCTGCAGCGATCTTCATTCGAAGCTGCAGCCCTTCATCTTAGAGGGCCTGTCCAAGGCTGGGGAATTGAAGAGGCGCTTCCACCTCCTTGGCCCCGCTACCTGACACTGCTCAGCAGCATGCAGTTGCTCATCATAGACATTACCTGACTGCCACTTTTACCCCCACAGCTGTGGAACTCCGCCAGCCAGAGGAGGCTCAGCCACAACTGCCCACGGCTGTTTATGAAATGATAGCACAATCCATTTCTCAGGGCATTGAGGTGGCACTTGACAGGAGCGGCTTCAGACCCTCTAGGTCTGTTTCTCGTTCCATAAGCAAACCCAGGGTGTGTAGGGAGACCTGCGAAACCTACCTGTCGGAGGATTCTCTCTCCCGCTCTCCCTCGCCACACAGTGACCTCACTATTGACGAGGAGGAATTTAATGAGTTGAATTTTTCCGACGATGACAGTCCTCCTCAAGGCAGACCTCCATTCACAGGTCTGTTCAAGTTTGAGACTTTTAAACTGCTCTTACATAAGGCCAAACAAACAGTCAACATGGGGGCAATGAAGCGTGTGGAGGGCCCTGCAGACCCTCAAGACCCCGCTCAATTGTTATTTACCGAGCCGGTAATGGAGCAAGATGCCGTTCTGGCACCCAAAATGTTTGTGGACGTTATTAAATGTCAGTGGTCGTAGCCTGGCACCGTGGCGGCACTTAGCAGTATGGACAAGAAACTCTATACTGTTGAGAGCAATCTGGAAGACCTACTTAACCTTCCGGCAGTGGACCCTCCCATGGCGTGCCTGGCTTCTCACTCCCTCATCATCTCGGAAGCAGCGGAGAGGTTAAGAGCGGAGGACAAAAAGTCAGAGCTATCTTGCCACAAAACACATAACACAATGGCCTGGGCAATCAAGGTGGCTACGGTGGCGTCATTCTTTATTCGGATGTCCCTCATCTGGCTCCGACAGCTCCAGGCCCGGATATCTCCCGATGATGAGAGGCTGCAGCAGGACATCAACAAAATAATTGCTGCCACCGAGTACTCTGCAGATGCCACTCTCAACTCTGCTAAATTCGCATCCCACGCATTCGCCTCAAATGTGATGACAAGACGCCTGGTCTGGTTGTGGCACTGGCAGTCAAACATGAGGTCCAAGGCCCACTTGTCTGCTGCTCCCTTTCAGGGGAAAGCCCTTTTCAGGGAAGCGCTCGAGCCTCTTCTAATGGAAGGTCGAGACAAGAGGAAGTTTCTGCCCTCCCACCCACGCAGAATAGACCAGCGTTTCTTTCACTCATATCGTTGCCATTCCTTTCGTGTCCGTGACTACGGTTCCACCGTCCAGACCCAACCAAGAGGGTTCCTTCAACCCGACAGATTCAACAAGTGTACCTCCTTCTGGGATAGAGGTCGTTCTTCCTACTCCGGCCGAGCATTTCAAGGATTGCGATCTTGCCCTTTCCAGAAATCTAAGTGACTACCACGCACAGATCCTGATAGGGGGCAGGCTCGCCAGCTTCGCCATCACTGGCGGGCTAACTCAACGGATATGTGGGCAGTTCAGACTGTAACTCTGGGGTTGACCATCGAGTTCGCTTCCATCCCTCCTTGGAGGTTCATACAATGCCCCACCATTCACAACCCCATCAAATTGGACCTGATGAAAAAGGAAATCACTCACCTTCTCGCCATAGCAGCCATAGAGCCCGTTCCCCCTCCACACCAGGGAAGCGGGTTTTATTCGATACTTTTTATTGTCCCCAAGAAGTCGGGAGGAACCAGGGCAATCCTGGACCTGAAGAAATTGAACCTCTATGTAAAATACAGGAGATTCAAAATGCAGTCTCTACACAGCATCCTCGCCTGCATTCGAAGAGGAGACCTCGTGGCCTCAATAGATCTTCGGGAAGCCTATCTTCATATACCAATTCGTCCGTCTCACAGGTGCTTCTTCCACTTCTGCTTCAACGGCTATCAATATCAAGCCCTCCCATTCGGCCTCTCCTCCGCTCCCCGCGCCTTCACCAAGATTCTTGAGGTGGTGGCGGCGCACCTACGGTCCCTCCTGATCAGAACCCAATTCTGTTTGGACGATATACTCATCCAATCGTCCAACCTGTCACAAGCACACTCTGACATTCACCGTACCATTCATACACTACAACAATTCGGCTTCACAGTAAATCGGGACAAGAGTCAACTGATCCTGTCAACGACTCTGGAACACCTAGGGGTGCGCATCGATACTCTGACCTGCCGAGTATTTCTCTCCCAGGAACAGGTCGCCAATCTCCGGTTATTGGTGAGGAAAGTGTTGGCCCACAGATCGGTCCCGACCATTCTTCTCTCCAAACTCCTGGGCCAAATGATCTCGTGCTTAGGCATAGTACCTTGGGCTTCGCTTCACTCTCGGTCACTTCAATGGCTTCTTCTTCCAAGTCAAAGGGCCGGAACAAGCAACTCCCACAGGCATCTGGTCGTCCCCCCGTCTGTCCACTCCTCCCTGATGTCATGGCGCTCCAAGGCTCTTCTGCAGGGCTGCCTATTCAAGGAACCTGCCCGTGTTACCATCACCACGGACGCCAGTCTTCAGGGCTGGGGTGCCCATGTCAACAACCTGGTGGCGCAGGGGCGCTGGTCCCCTCTCAACCATCGTTGGGACATAAATTAGTTCGAGTTGCATGTGGCCCGTCTGGCCCTTCGCAAGGTTCAGACTCACCTGGAGGGTTGTCACATTTTGTTGCTGACGGACAACCAAGGCCCATGTCAATTGTTGGGGGCACCCGATCCAAATTACTCATGAAGGAAGCGAAACTTATTGGTCTATGGGCGGAATGCCACCTTCTTTCGATTCGAGCAGAACACATAGCGGGGACAGCCAACACTCGGGCGGACTGGCTGAGCAGGCAAACGCTGGACAACGCGGAGTGGCAGTTGTACCCCCACCTGTTCCATCCTCTCATTGCACGCTTTGGCTGCCCTCTGGTCAACCTTTTCGTCAGCCCACTCAACCACCAGCTCCCCCGCTACTTCACCAGGTTTCCGGCCCCTGGGGCGGAGAGGGTCGATGCACTTCGGAGCCCCTGGCCCCCAGGCCTCCTTTATGCCTTCCCTCCCCTTTCCTTATTACCAAGAGTCATCCACAAGATCCTGGACGAGCAGGTGGAGATCCTCCTTGTTGCCCCGTACCGAGACAGGTGTGGTTCGGGGACCTGATGTGTCTATCAATCTCTCCTCCGTGGAAGATTCCGCCGGACGAGACGGTTCTATGTCAAGGGTCGATCCTGCATCTGGACCCCTACTGGCTACACCTATCCGTGTGGCACTTGAGCGGGAAAACCTGATCAAGGATGATTACCCTGAGACTGTCACTGAGGTCATCATAGCATCCCACAGACCTTCAACCGCCCGCATTTACCAGGCTACTTGGCATGCTTTTTGCTCATGGTGCCTTCTGCGGCATCTGTCCCCGGAATCCGCCACGGTCCAGCAGGCACTTATCTTTCTCCATGCTGGTCTCGACAAAGGCCTAGCGGTCAACACCCTTAGGCGACAAATGGCGCCACTAGCCACAGTCCTGCCTTCCGCTGGCTACCCTTCTCTCACCACCCAAGAGTCCCCTGATTTTTCAGGGGCACCAACAATATGCGACCTGCGGTGGTCCATCGTTTCCCCTCCTGGGATTTGGGTTTGATACTCAGGGCATTGACCTGCGCTCCCTTCGAGCCACTCAAAACAACCAGCCTCAAACTACTTACTTTGAAAGTATCCTTTCTCATTGTTGTCACTTCTGCCAGACGAGTTTCCGACCTCGGAGCTCTTTCAGTGCGAAAGGACCTTTGCATATTCCACCCTGATTGAGTGATACTAAGGCTGGATCTGACTTTTCTTCCGAAAATCAATTCTCCTTTCCATTGGGAGCAAGAATTAATTCTTCTGGACTTTTGTCCCAAGGCGGTCCACGTACTCGAGAAACAGTGGCACACCTTAGACATCCGCCGTGCCCTTTGCAGATATGTCCGTCGCACGACCAACTTCAGGAGAATGGAGGCACTCTTCGTTTCGTTCCAGCCCCAGTCTCCTGGAACCAGGGTCTCCCCCTCCACCATTGGGGGCTGGCTGAAGGCCTGTATCGCTATGGCCTATGACTCACAGCGGAAACCTCGACCGAGCAGAGTCACAGCCCACTCGACTCAAAGCGTAGCTGCCTTTGCGGCATGGGCTTCTCAGTCTTCACTTCTTGATATATGCCGGGCGGCCACCTGGAAGTCTCCATCTCCCTTTATCAAAAACTATAAGGTCGATCAGTTTGCTTCGGCTGAGGTAGCCTTTGGGAGACACATTCTTCAGCAAGTGGTCCACTCTACAGCTCCGACGCCCGAGCCTTTGTCCCGCCCTTGGGATAATTAGCTTGGGCATATCCCACTGTTGAACTCTTGCAGCAGCGTGATGGAAAGGGGGAACGTTGGTCTGACCTGAACGTTCTTTTTCATCATGCTGTGAAAGAGTTCAAACCCGCCCTGGACATCGGGGTCGGGAGCCTTGATCTTTCCTCTGATTGACTGTTTCAGACCTTGTTATTTCAGGCTTCGTTATTTCCTGTTCCAGTTCCTTCGTTAATCAAGTGGAGCTACCAGCAAGGAGGAGGGGCTTTTATACTTCAGAAACTCACTCACTAGCCAATAGATGAGAGTTATTACCCACTGTTGAACTCTTTTGCAGTGTGATGAAAAAGAACGTTCAGGTAAGACCAACGTTCCCCATTCACTTATTTGTTCACTTGTAAAAAGTCATTCTGAAGTGATAGAAAAAGAATTGCATCCAAGTGTTAGTGTTGTTCTGATGTCTCTTTAATTTCATAGTACCCATCATACTTTTCCCATTTGCCATTGCAATTAACTCCATATATGTAAGATTAAAAAAGAAATCTATACTCTGGTTGGAATGGAGCCTGGGTTTTTAGGAAGAAGCATTTTGAAGAAATCAGGTTGGCAAAAGAAAGATTGAACATTGGCTACACTTTTGCAACAAATTGTCCACAAAGGCCTAATTACAAAAAGCTGAATAACACGTATACTGTAATTTGTAATTAATCTGAAGCCATGCAGCTTCTATCATTCATTTGGTCGCCCTGGAAAATGATCTCTGGCGGGCCCGGGATGGGGGATGTTCCTCCATACTGGTGCTACTTGACCTCTCAGCGGCTTTCAATACCATCGACCATGGTATCCTGCTGCCACGACTCAGGGGGCTGGGAGTCGGAGGCACTGTTTTGCAGTGGTTCTCCTCCTACCTCTCGGGTCGTTTGCAGTTTGTGTGGACCGGGGGACAGAGATCGTCCCC
>JANHFM010014170.1:0-11848 GCA_032468115.1 Grayia smithii | reverse complement strand
ATGGTCCAACTTTCACAGCCATACATTGCAACTGGAAAAACCATAGCCTTGACTATACACACTTTTGTTGGCAGGGTAATGTCTCTGCTTTTTAGCAAGCTATCTAGATTTGCCATAGCTTTCCTCCCCAGGAGCAAGCAGTCCCCATCTATGGTGATCTTGGAGCCCAGGAAAATAAAATCTATCACTACCTCCATTTCTTCCCCATCTATTTGCCAGGAATTGAGAAGGTGATGCCATGATCTTAGTTTTCTTAATGTTCAGTTTCAAGCCAACTTTTGCACTCTCCTTCTTCACCCGCATCAAGAGGCTCTAGTTCCTCTTTGCTTTCTGCCATTAGAGTAGTATCTTCTAAATATCTGAGGTTGTTGATATTTCTCCCGACAATCTTAATTCCAACTCTAGCCCTGCCTTTCTCATGATATGCTCTGCATATAAGTTAAATAGAGAGGGCAACAGGATACAGCCTTGTCAGACTCCTTTCCAATTTTGAACCAATCAGTGGTTCCATGTCCAGTTCTCACTGTTGCTTCTTGATCCGCATATAGGTTTCTCAAGAGACAAATAAGATGGTCTGGTACTCCCATCTCTTTGAGAACTTGCTACAATGTGTTGTGATCCACAAATCAAAGGCTTTAACATAGTCAATGAAGCAGAAGTAAATGCTTTTTTGGAACTCCATGATCCAGCGTATGTTGGCAATTTGATCTCTAAGCATAAGGAGTAATAGGGGTTAAATAGTTTTTAACACATTAACATTGGAGAAGTGGGGAGGGATTTCAATTCAGCAGAAACTTTTCTGCAGTCCTGCAAGGATCTCAGGACCGCATAGGGAATTACAGAATATTATGCCTTCTCTTCTGTTAGCAGGTGCCAGAAAGACCCTTTCCACCAGCAGAAGTCTAAGAGTGGAATCTTCACAACTGATTGCCCTATGCAGGCATTTGGACTACTCACATGAGGGCTAAAAGGATGGTGGAGGTGAGGAAATGCATGCCTTTTGCCCTCATATAAGCACACCTGCATACAGCATTTGGTTATCTTGCATCTAAGATGATCAGAATTGCACAATGGAGCTTTTGTTTATGTACCGTTTTCTGCATTCATTAAAAGTCAAACTAGACACAGCTTTGCTTTGTATTTGATGTATTCTGTGCAGTTGTTTAGACAATCAGAGAAACAAATTATTTCTCTAACTTAAATCCTGTTGCCAGGACACTTTTTGTTCCATGAATAAATTGGGTTTTACCTCACAGAATTCCTTTGCTGATAAAATATGCAATCATTTTCTACATTTAATCATTTTCTGTATGCTATTTGGTAGGAAGATAGTGGAAATGATAACACGCAATCTGCTCTGCATTCTTTAAAGCTCTTATTCTTTTACACAGTTTTGCTCAAAGTAATCTAGGAAATGAATTAAATATTTCAAATTTTAACTTCTGGCTCCGAATGCTTCCTGGTGAGTCTTATTTCCTAAAGGTAAATGTCATACCCTGTGTTTATCTGGTGAAACAAAGGTATCGGTTTCTGAAATGTTTTCCATCTCCTCAGTTCCCAAGCCATGAATCACACCAGATAAAGACCAGACAATCAGATGGGGTGGGGGTGGGGGAACAAAAATGAGTTACAGAACTCCTAAGTAAATTCGTGTCTGCCTTTACCAAGCTGAATCGCAAACAGTCCCCTCCCTTCTTGTGATCCTTCTTCAAACAATTCCTTCATTTACATTGGGTGCACTTCCTGAAAATAACAAATGAGTTGATGAGTTATCTTCTCATTAAGACTTGTGAAGTTGCCGAATGGGTTGGAATGCTTCTTTTAACAATGGTTTTCCTCCTCTTTCTGCCTATCTTGTACTGATCTGGATTTCACCAAATCTCTTGTGGCTTCTAAAGCCTAGAATACAAACAGGTAACTTGAAGTGTAACCTGCTAAATTTGCATACTCTGAAGATGTGGTGCATGCGAATACAGAAAATATTCCATGATTCAGCTTGTTCTGTTATCCTTTGGGAAGACAGGTAGTATACTAATTAATCAGCGATGCATTTTGGTCCCGCTGCTCTTCAACTTCTACGTTATTTGTTTATTCGTATCAGAAGCATCACAAATACGGCATACTATATAAAACAAAATTAAAAATAAGCAGATCTTGGCCAGAAACACATCTGGGTGTTGCCTGGACAACAGCTTATAATTGGCTAATCCTTTCAACCTAGAAACATCTGAAGCATAGTGAGGTGCTCATTTCCACCTAACTTCTACATTAATGATATGATAAAATGGTTAAATAAACCAAATCACTAACCTCCTCAAAATAGGGGATCGAAGCATCACTCTGTTGCTCTATGCAGATGATGCTGTAATCCTGTCCAGGACACCTGTTAGGTATCAAAAGAGCCTTGCAAACTTCGTCCAGTATAATGACAAACTGGACATAAACTACCAGAAAACTAACATTATGGTCTTTGCTAAAAGGACAAAACTCCACTCATAGTATCTTAATGGACATCACACAGAGCAAGTGACCATATTTAAGTATCTAGCTGTGGTCAAACATACCATGGGCTCAAGAAAAGTGCAGTGTGAACTTGCAGCTATCTCTGGCCCAGGGCTGGGTTCTACTTACCTTTACTACCAGTTCTCTTCCTGTACGCGAGCGCGCATGCTGAACGCATGCTCCGTGCCTGTGCACTAATTTTTTCTGGAAAAAAACTCAAAAAAAGCACTCTGCGCATGCACAGAGCGCTTGTTTCAAGGTTTTTTTCAGAAAAACCATAAGTACAGCTGTGCAGGTGGGCCCAGCTCCCGGCTGTGGAGAACCGGTTTGGTGACTTCACAACGTCACCGCTACCGGATCTTGCGAACCGAGCCGAACCGGGAGCAACCCACCACTACTCTGGCCAAAGATCAGCTAATACTATTCCCATTTTTTTTCCGTACAGAGGAAGGATACTATGTTCCTGCTGCAATTAAGTTTTTTCAGGCCAAGTCATTAGTGTTTCAAATGCATTGGAGACAGGACTGATAAAACTGAAGCAAAAAACTGTACTTAAATCTTTGGTTAAAACTTAATTTCAATCCATAAGGTCTTGCACCATTAATCCTCCAAGATAAATTTTCCTCTTCATAGATGGAACGTTGGTTCTTACCTGATACGTGACTTCTCGTGGGCTGGAGACATCAGCCAGACTGGATAGAGCTCGCCTATCAGCAGAAGGACCGGGCCTGCCAATCATTTATTTTTGCTTGGTCCCGCCTCCTGACCAGGGAATCCCCAGTCTCGGCGAGAAGAGTGACAGGCTGTGCGTGTTCGTCCAGAAACAGAGAAAGAAAAGAAGAGAAGCAGAAAACTGAAAAGAGTACCAGACACCCATGGATGGGGTTGGCTGATGTCTCCAGCCCACGAGAAGTCACATATCAGGTAAGAACCAATGTTCCTTCTCCGTTGTGGCTGGAGACATCAGCCAGACTGGGACCTACCAAAGCTAAGAGTCCCCAAAAGGGAGGGAAGGTGTCTGGGCTGATGAATTTGGGGCAACAACCACCCGCTGTAGGACCCTGCGCCCGAATGCTGCATCGGCTGAGGCGAACTGGTCCAGATGGTAATGTCGAATAAAAGGAGAAGGCGTGGTCCAAGTAGCAGCTCGACATAACTACAGCCAGGATGCTTGGATGGCCCAAGCTACAGACGTAGCGGCGCTGCGCGCTGAATGAGCCGAAACATGAGGAGGCTGAGGCAGGGCCCGGAGGTCATAAGCCTTAGCGATGGCGTGTCAGATCCATCGTCCCACCGTCGAAGGGGAAGCCTTCTGACCCAGAGAAGTGGGAGTGAATAAGACGAGGAGCGCTTCAGAGCGCCGAAAGGGAGCCGTCCTCTTGAAATAAATATGAAGAGCCCTACGGATGTCCAGGCAGTGCCAGTGTCATTCCAGACGATGAGAAGGAGAAGCGCAAAAGTTTGGCAACACTAGTTCCTGAAGACGATGGAAAAGTGTGTTACCCTTAGGATAAAAGGCAGGGTCGAGACGGAGGATGACCCTGTCAGGGTGAAACACACGTAGGTCACTTCTTATGGATATAGCGGCCAACTCGGAGATACGACGAGCCGAAGTGATAGCCACAAGAAAGGCAACTTTACAAGTCAGGAACCTCAAACTCACTGAACGGAGAGGCTCATAGGGGTCGGAAGTCAAAGAGTCCAAGACCAGAGAGACATCCCAGGTGGGATACCTGTGAAGGACCGGAGGTGATAGGTTGACTGCCACCTGCAGGAACTGCCTCACCAGAGGGAGACGGGAGTTGGAATGACGCTGTCCAGCCGAAAGGACCGAAGCTAGAGCAGCCACTTGTCGACTAAAAGTATTAGCAGTTAGGCCCTTCTTCAACTCTCAGGAAGCGGAGGACCGACACGACTGAGGCTGACAAAGGGTCCAGTGCTTCCCTATGGCACCAGAAACAGAATGCACGCCAGGTGGCAGAATAAATATGTTGCGTTGAAGGACGGCTAGAGATGAGGAGGACATCGATGATGTCATCAGGAACACGGGCCTCCCTCAAGTTGATCCGCTCAGCTGCCATGCGGTCAACTGGAGCCACCTGACATCTGGGTGAATAGAACCCCTTGCAATAGAGCGTCCTCTCTCAGTGGGATTCGCCACAGTGGAGTGACTGACAGGAGACGAAGGTCAGCAAACCAGGGCTGCCTCGGCCAGTGGGGGGCGAGGAGGACCAGTTCTGCTCGTTCCCGAAGAAGCTTCCAGATCACCCGGGGAATGAGGGGGAGAGGAGGAAAGTCATATAAAAGGCCCCTGGGCCATGGGCTGCGAAGGGCATCCACCACTTCCGCCTGAGGAGACGGGAACCGGGCAAAGAAGCGAGGGAGGAGGGCGTTCTCCAGTATCGTGAAGAGATCCACCTGGAAAAGGCCAAAGATGCGCACCAGCTGAAGGAAAATGTCAGGATGTAAACGCCAGTCCGCCGGATCCAGAGTACGGTGGCTCAGCCAGTCCGCCTGAGTATTAAGAGTACCCGCAATGTGCTCAGCCCAAAGAGACAATAAGTGATGTTCGGCCCAGAGACCCAACTTCTTGGCTTCTAGCATCAAACTACGGGACTGTGTTCCCCCTTGGCCGTTGATGTGTGCCTTGGCCGTTGTGTTATCCGTGAAGACAAGCACATGAGATTGATGCACCGTCGGAGAAATGACGCAGGGCAAGGAAAATGGCCTGCAATTCCAACCAATTAATATTATGCCGGACATCCCGCTCAGACCATCGAACCTGGACAACCTGGGCCTCTAAATGAGCCCCCCAGCCATACTGACTGGCGTCAGTATAAATTACAAATCGGGGGGGATCAAAGAACCCCTCACCTTCAGCGATAGCCAAGGACACCCACCACAGGAGGGAGGAGAGAACTGAAGGAGGCACCCTGACTAAGCTCTGGGATGCACCCCTACCCGCTCCCTGGAAAGGGAGAAGGAACCATTGAAGGTCCCCCAAATGCAATCTGGCCCATGGAGTGACCTTAATTGCAGACACCATTTTGCCCAATAAGGAGGAAAGGAGGAACAAGGAGACCCTGCCCTCACGACAGACCTGCAGTACCAGATCCCTAATGCTTTGCTGTCGTTCCTCCAAAAGCCGAACCAGGCCGGCCACAGAATCAATGATGACCCCTAAATGGGCAATGGAGGTTGATGGGGTTAAAGAGCTTTTGGCTAAATTAACTGTAAACCCATGCTCTTGTAAACAGGCAATGACTATCCAGACATCCGTGAGCGCAAGATCTGGAGACGAAGACTGAATTAGAATGTCATCCAGATAACACTGGATTCTAATGGGAATGGATCGCAGATAAGCTGCTAAAACTGCCAAAACCTTTGTAAAAACCCTGGGGGCTGAAGACAAACCAAAAGGCAAAGCCTTGTATTGAAAATGCCCCCCAGCATAGCAAAAACGTAGGAACTTCCTAAACTCTGGTGCAATGGGAACATGCAAGAAGGCCTTAGTCAAATCCAAAGAGCAGAGGAGGTTGCCCCTCCGCACACCAGCTAGAATAGAATGCAACGAGTGCATTTTGAATTTGCGATACACAACGTACCTGTTCAGACGCTTGAGATCAAGGATAGATGCCACGCCCCAGAAGACTTGGGGACCAGGAAAAGACAGGAGTAGAAACCCAATCCTAGCTGTGAATGAGGGATTCACTGGATAGCTGTGATATCCAGCAAATGCTGAACCGCAGAGTCCATCAAGGCCCGTCTGGCAGGAAGGCGAGAAACGGAACAGCGAGTAAAGAATGGAGGAGGAGTGGAGACGAACTCCAAAGCCAGACCAAAATGGACTGTGTTTCTAACCCAAGCGTCTGAAGAGATCGCATCCCAACGGTCGGCATAGAAGGCCAATTTGCCGCCAATGGGAAGTCCGAAAAAGGACTAACGCTGGTGGCGGAAAGGACAACCCCCTCCCCCTCGAAAGGGCCGGCGACCCGCATAGGGCCTACCCCTAAAGGACCTCTTGGAGAACCCCCTGAGCCGGGAACCTGACGGGAACTGCCTGTAGGATGTACCCCAGTCCTGCTGCCGAGGGGGAGGCTGGCGGGAATGGCTTGGGAAACGGGAGTCGGACTTCTTAAGCACGGAAGCTAAGATCTTACGTTAGTCCCTTGTTTCCATGAGGAAAGGTTCCAACGACAGTCTGAAGAGATGAGTCCCAGAGTATGATAAAGAAGCCAAACGCCATTTGTGCATGAGATCAGCCGACCAATTGCGAAGCCAGAGGAGCCTACGAGCAGAAACAGAAGAAGCCAGAGAACTGGAAGCAAACCTGGAAGCGTGCAGAGAAGCGTCCGCAGAAAACTGAAGTGCTGCAATAAGCTTGTTGATATCTTGCAGCAGTCACGGGTTCTCGGAAGGCAGAGTAGATCGCAACTCTTGAAGCCACCGCAGTGTAGTCCTATTAAAGAAGGATGCCGAAGTTGAGGCTCTGATAGCCCAAGCTGCTCCCTGATGAGCTCGCTGGAGAGCCAGGTCCAGTTTGCGTTGTTCCGGCTTTAAACCCTCTTCCGGATCACCTGGAAGAGAAGCGTTGGGGCAAAGGGCCGCCACCGGTGCATCCACTGTTGGGACCTGTAACACAGTATCAATCTCTTCATCAATGTTAAAGAGCTGTTTGTCAAATTTAGAGGCAGCTGGGGCTGCTAAGGGTAGAGTCCACGGTCTCTTGATGGCAGAGATAAGAAGAAAAGGCACCGGAACCACATCCACCAACGAAGCCGGTTCTGAAAAGAGAGACTGGGACAAATCCTGAGATTGTGAAGGAGGCTCCCCTTCTGCCCCAGACCCCAACCGAGCAGCATTCTTGGCTTTGAAAAGGAGGGATCTAAATAAGGCCAGAGAAAAAAGGCCAGTAAAAGGGGCTGATCGGGGATTAACCCCTAATCATCAGATAGCTCCAAACCTGGGGAGTCAAATTCTTCCAAGGTGTGAATACTCTCAGAAGTGACAGAGTGGTGAGGGGCTAGCACAGGAGCGGAAGGATCAGCTTTTTCAGGTTGACCCTGATTGACCTGGACCTCAGACTCGTCAGAAACCTCAGATGGAGAAGGAGAGCGTTGACGAGACTCCGCCAAAAGGACCTTGACTTCCTGGCGAATAACTTCTGCCATCATGAGACGTAATTCAGCCGGCAAGAAGGCGGCTTGGGTTTGAGCTTCCAATTGAGGGGTGATAGTCTGTAGGGGCCTGGCAGGCAAGGAGTCACCCCAAAGAGCCGCATTAGTTACCAAGGGCTCACAGTCCCTTAAAGACACATGACCTACACTGCTGGCAGGGGAGGCAGACCTCTCACAGCTCCTGGATTACGAGAAGCCTTGTCACAAAGGCGCTGGAGTGCCATATGTTTATGCTGTTCAAACTTAGAGGTAGCATGGGCCAGCCTTTTGCCCTTAGGGGCTGTCTGAGAGGCCTAGGAACGCGCCTTCTGAGTAGGAGCAGCCTGCTCTGCAGTATCATCAGGAACTCCATCATTATCCCCTGCTCTCTGAGACTTGCTTTTAGCTTTAGACATCTCGCTGACAGACTATGTTACAGCTGCAGACGAGTAGGAGGAAGGATATTTGTCACAATTTTTTTTTTTTTTAAATATGTATGTGATTATTAGGGACAAAACAGCCAAGCTAAAAGCGTAATGTCAATATCTGAAAGCATTCCCCCAGTGAACTGGGCAAAGACGCATACACCAAAAGCGGCCCACAAATGGGAAACGCTTATACAGCCCAACGATCCCCCCTTGGGGTAGATCGTTATACAGCCAACTGACTAAATGAAGGTAAGAAATTGGCGTCGGGAAGGCCCTGGGCTCAGGGAGCAATAGTCTCAGCCAAAAAACCTTAGACAGGTTGAATAGACCCTTTCAGGTCTGTAAAGCTGCTCCTGAACTGGTAAGATTGAGCCAGCTTTGCTCCATCCTTGCAATTATTTCCTTCCTCTGTCTCTCCCTTGTTTTGTCAATTTGAATAGTTAATATGAAATATATGTAATTATTTCTTTCCTTTGTCTCTTTTTTTTTTTTTAAATTTGATTAATTTGGTAATATTTATTTAGTACCTAAAGATAGGTATCTCTATTTTCCTTTGTGTCTTTTTCTTTCCTGTCCTCTTCTTCTCTTCTTCTTCTTTTTTTTAAATGCAAAACTCCCTAGATCAGCTGGAAAGCGGAGCGACCTGAAAAGCCAAAACCGCCACCGCTAAAAGGCGGGAAAATCCAGGAAACCAAAATGGCGGACAGCAATGAAATAGGCTACAGCCGTCCGCCCGACTCTTCTAAGAAGGGAAAAGGCAGCAAATAAACGGCGGTCAGCTGCAGAAGTAAACCCTGCAGCCTCCCGACGTGCCCGAAGGCAACAGAAAGCACCCCCCAAGCTATAGGGAACCCCCCAACCACCAAAAAATGAAACGCAAATTCAAACGGAGTGGGGGGGTGGGGGGATGCAACCACTAGGAATTAACGACTAGGGCACCGAAAAGAAGAAGACTATAAATGGCAAGAGAAACAGAAAGGAAATATTTAAAAGAATTCAAAAAAACTCCCACAGAAATTGGACTAAGAATTAGTCCAAAACTGAAGGCCAGAGCCAAACCTCAGGCAGAAAGGGACGAACACGCCTATCTAGCCGAAGGACTGAGCCAAGACTGGGGATTCCCTGGTCAGAAGGCGGGACTAAGCAAAAATAAATGATTGGCAGGCTCAGTCCTTCTGCTGATAGGCGAGTTCTACCCAGTCTGGCTGATGTCTCCAGCCACAACGGAGAACAAGCCTGTTGAGTCCAACCTTGTTAAACTAGATTTTTCTCCAACCTCAGTACTAGAAATAGATTATAGGTAGTCCTCGACTTACAACAGTTCATTTAGTGACTGTCCGAAGTTACAATGGCACTGAAAAAAGTGACTTATGTCCATTTTTCACACTTATTACCATTGCAGCATATCTATGGTCACATGATTTACATTCCGATGCTTGACAACTGAGTCACATTTATGACAGTTGCAGTGTCTTGTGGTCCCGTGATCCCCTTTTGTGACCTTCTGACAGCCAAAGACAATGGGGAAGCCAGACTCACTTAACAACTGTGTTACTAATTTAAGACCTACAGTGATTCACTTAACAAACGGGCCAGAAAAGTCATAAAATGGGGCAAAACTCACTTAACAAATTTCTCACTTAGCAACATAAATGTTGGGCTCCGTTGTGGTCATAAATTGAGGACTACCTGTATGATCAGGCAAAACCATGAGACAAAGAATAGAGGACACAGAGAGGCAAGCGGGCCTAGAGAAAGCTCCATTGTTTCTGGTTCCAGATTCTATCAAATATACTGTCACCCCTGCCAGTTATCTTAGCCAGTTAGAGATAGCAACTCATCAGAAAGCATTTTCGCTTGCATAATGCCATGCAATTCTATCAGCCATTCTGGATGGCAAAGGAAGGCTCTGGTTGAAAGGCTTTGTCCCTAGGATTCTGGAGAGTGGAAACCTCTGGACGTGTCCTTTTTGCTGATCTTTTTATAGAGACATTTGAACAAAGTTTATTTTCCCGATAATTAATAGGTATCCTGGTCATTCCAATAGCGTTTACCTTCATGGCTACTTAAAGACAAATGGATCGTTGTCAGCACAGGTAGCTAGATTCTGTGCAGCAGCAGAACCTGATGAATAATCCGCTATATATTTTTACACAATTAATGCACTAAATCTTTTGGTGTTATCACCATGTTGCATATTAACATCTAATGACTATAGGCCTTCACAATGTAAGAACTAATAATATATTATAGGCTGTGTTCTTGTATATGTGTAACTGACAGATAGGATTCCAAATTATTGTTTTAACATATATTTTATTTATTATTTTATTCTAGAATTTTTTAATTGTACTGGTCTTTGATTGTAATAAAAATTCGACTTTGACTACTAATTAATCATTCAATAAAATCAGAGATGGTAACTTGAAAACTAGCCTGAGGTTTTATGATTAGTAACAGATGTAGTTAATCTTAGGAAATGACAATCCTTAATACTCTTCCTGAATATATTAAGATTTTACTTTTGTTTAGAAAACAAAAATGTTATCTGCAGACATAAGGATGAGTATCTTATGTGGACATAACAAAAATAAAACATTAAAAATGTAAATGTTAATCTGCTATTATAGATTCTTTGCTCCTTTGAACTTTTTAAAAATTACCCATTATTACTATCCCTGAGGAATGGAAAGACGTATATGTTAAACAGCTTAATTATCTTATATAGAACCCTACATTTTTTCAGAATTATTCTTCATTAAATATTTGGAGGAAAATGTTTTGAATAAGTGGGCAAAAATAGTATTTGGGGGGGAAAACTCTACAATAATATATGATAATGTAATGTAACATGAATTTACATGTTTTGTCCTGCCATTTTAGTTACTTTGGAATGTGTACTATTATGTACATTCTACTACAAGAATGGCATCTGCCGGGAAAATGACTTTAACTTCTACTGAATACTTTTCCATGCCTTCCATCTGCTCCAGAGAATCTTTTTGAGTAGATTTGGAATGCATGGAGATACTGTAGGGAAAACAGAAGTAGATGCAGTCAGACTACACAAGCAGAAACACAAGCACTGAATCCTATATGTATTTCTACAAAAAGCTACATTGCTTTGGAAAGCATCACCTGTGAGGTGTGGTAAAAAAAATGTGAGACTGGTGGCCATGATGGTACAATTGAAAATGAACTAAGCTTTGATTGCAATAGATTGTGGCCACATCTTTTTTTTAAAAAAACCTGACCTTCAAGAAACTATGCCATAAGTCGTGGAATAATAGTAATATCCCAATATCAGGCATTTATTTTATTGCAATGAAGCATTAATGCTAAATACTCAAGCACAGACATGTTTAGAATATAGTGGTGATTTCTCCAACAAAATATGTCAATAAACAGTTTTTTAAATGAGCGATTGAAATCAATAAGGTACACATGTTTCTATGGTATTCTATGGATAAAAAAAATCAGTCAATACATTCATCCTTAAATTTTCACCAGAACTATGATAATTAATAATCCAAATAAAACTATACATGGTCAAATTAAAGTGGAGGGGAAATCATCTACAACAGGTGCCCAGAGGGCTATTCCATCTCGGTCGTTGTTGGGAGAGGCAGGAATGGTGGGAGAGGAGGGCTTCACGATATCAGGAGAACGCGGTCCCGATATTTGCATGCGGTGCCGCGTTCTCGCCCTCTAAACTCATCCTGCTCCCCTGGGGGTCTGGATGTGAGGAACCCTGGATACAGG
>JANHFM010013967.1:0-11871 GCA_032468115.1 Grayia smithii | reverse complement strand
TGATGGGAGGGAGAGGGAGTGGGTGAGGGGTTTTATATTATGTAAAATTGTTTTATAAAACTTTTCAATAAAAAAAAAGAACGACATAGAAAAAATATTATAATGGATGGGCATACAATGAAAACCAGCTGACGTCTTATAATTAATAATTAAATAATTAATAATAATTAAAAGGGATATATAAACAACCCAAGAGAGAGACTTGGATATTTTTTCTATATTGGATTTACAAAGAGGCTTGTTAAAATTTTGAAGAATTTTATGAAAAGGGACAAAGAATAAATGAAAATAAATCAAATTATATGACATTATTTGAATGGACTAAAAGATAATTAGAATTAAAAGGAAGGAATATAAATTGGTTCTGTTTGATCAGGGTTAAAATAGGTATGCTTTTATTTCTGATAATTTAATGGAATTTTGCAGATACCAGGACTGAAATTACAATGCTTTATGGATTTCTTTATAGTTAAGAGATGGAACATAGATGAAGAGAACTTTTGTGAAAGGAGGTGAAAAGTTACTACAATTATTTGTATTTATTCTTTCACTATATTTTTACTTCCTTTTCTTTTTTTCTTTTTCTTTTTTCTTTTTCCTATTTTTTCTCCCTTTGCAGCTTTTACTATGCTTTCATATTTTTAATCTTTTAGTTTGTATTAGTTTTTACAATTGCAATTATAATCTTTAATAAAATTACTTGAAAAAAGAATAATATTCTACCAGTGTTTTTTACATTTTCAGTTGTGTGCTCATTAGAGATTTCTTAAGAATTCTAACCTGACTATAATGAGAAGAAGAGAAAAGAAATTAGCAAATGCATACTACATGGAAGGATCTATTTATTCTAGAAATAAAAAGTAGTTGAATTAGTCTTGGGACAATTTCTATGATAGATAATGTGATGTTTATGACTGCAGTAATGTTCCTGGTGGTTGCTTTGGAGAACAGTATTTGCAGAAGATGATGTATATTTATAATAATACGGTAATAGAATTATAGGCTCATTTTTATTATGTCCATTTTTAAGACTATGAGAGCTCAGAACACAATGCATGGCTCATCAGGGTTTAGATACTGCTGAAATTTGAGCAGAAGCATCGAGTAAAAAAAAACAAAACCTTGTGTTAATGAAGGAAATGTGTACATGAAATTAGCTCTGCAGATTATAGTGATTGCTTTTCATGCTGACCAGAAAGCAGCAACTATAGGGGAGAAGGTATTTCAGATAAATTATGATGGGAAAAACTGATAATATTAGAATCAAATATTATAGAAACTGTATCTGCATTATTTGTCCAATCTCTCTAAGAAAAGTCAATTATGGAGGAAAAAATATGGCTCTATCTAGCAAAGTACAAGGTAAAATCCACAAGAAAATACCTAGTCAGGAAATCTAAGTAACAAGTAGTAACTTCAAGCAACCTTTCCTGTTTTGAGAACATCTGGATATATTGATTACCACTTCTATCAGCTACTCCTCAAGGATGATGGGAAGAGTAAACCAAAACCAAATAGTGCATTACTTTTCTATTTTGTTGATAAAACACTGCCCTTAAAACAAAGTTTGCTGCTAATTAGGTAATCAGGTATGAATTCAGGTGTTGTGCAACCTGTTCAGAAATAAACTGAATTGAGTTAAATGTGGTTCAACCAAGTTCAGAGAGATGGAGATATTGATTTTTTAAAAATAAAACATAGTGTCAAATTCATTATCTGATTTTTAAAAATGTTAATGATCTAATGAATGAAACAAAAGAATGGGAATGGAAATAGAACCAAACATAAAGAGGAACTTTTTAAAAATGTTTTTTCTCCTTTCAAAGTTTTATACAGGAGATATGTCAGAAAGCTGCTGGAATTGATATTTGAGGAAGAGGAAAGTCCTCCACAATAAACTCTTTCAATTTATCAAGTACCCCAAGGAGCAAAATCTGAAAAATAGTATGATTGGACTAGGAGACCAGGTGTTGTTTCCCAGGAACGCACACCTCAAGAAGGTCCTTATCATATTAAAGTAAAGATTGAACTCCCACCCTCCCTTCCTTTGACTTATATGGCCACCTATCACATACAGCGATTCTGGTGGTTCACAACAATCCATTAAACATAGTTTAAAACTTACAAACAACCCTTGCTTAATGATCATTTATCCAGCAACCATTTGAAATGATGATGGCATTGAATGAAGGAACTTACAACTTGTGCCTTAACTTACAGTTGTTGCAGCACCCCTGCAGTCACGATTGTGATCTGGGTTTTTGGTAATTGGTTCACACTTACAGCAGTTTGCCAACTGTTCTGCAATCACGCAATCACCATGCACAATCTTTTTTGCTGGCTCCCCCAGAAAGTCAACAAGGAAGCTGATAAGGAAGGTCAGAAGCCAGTGTTGTTGCCAGAGGATTCCCTAGTGGCTGCCTGAAAAAGGTTCATCACGAAATCTAAGCAGGGCTTTTTCACCCTGCCTCTTTGAGAACAAAAGTGCTGCCTGATGAATTGATTTTACCCTGAGCAGAAAAGAGCCCAGTCTCATAGCTCTCCAGACAACTAAAAGGGTAGGGGTCCCCTGCTCTCCAGTATGAAGATGTTCCAAAGGCCTTGAGCAACTACCCAAAAGGCACACAATCTGATAGGATCTTGTAGATATTGTATGATTTTCAGGGACCAGGCTGAAACTTACAATATATCATGTAAACATTCTCCAGATAGTCATGCTGTTTAACATCACAGGAATCTGATAGACCAGTGATGGCGAACCTTTTCGGTACTGAGTGCCCAAACTGCATGCACGTTCATGTGTGTGCACTGGAAACTCGAAGACCAGCTGGCCGGCACACACATGCCTGTTTTTTTGGCCATTTTTGGCCATTTGTTTGGCCGTTTTCAGGCCATTTTATGGCACTCCATTTTTTTGGCTGTTTTCAGGCCATTTTCTGGCACTCCAGCAAAGACTAGGTGGCTGGTATACTGGAAACCAGAAGAGCAGCTGGAGACGGCATGCGTGCCACAGAGAGGGCTCTGCGTATTACCTCTGGCATGCATGCCATAGGTTCTCCATCATGGTGATAGACAGTATGGAAGTTCCAGATGATATCCATTTAGGAATTCACCATGGGCCAGAATACAAGAAATCCCATGGTCTTTTACCTTCACTCCTTAGTGAAAGGCAGTTATGTCATAAATATGCTAAGTTGTTTATAGCAGGACATATAATTTGTCTATGCTAACTACAGATATGGAGGAAGGTAAGTGGTGTGTGATTTAGCAACCCCATAAAGTCACAAAAATTTCCTTTTTTAACAGTTCAGAATCTTTCAGTTCAGAAACTTTTCATTCTTCCGCCCCAAAACTTTATTAAATTTGAAAGAAGTATAAAATTCAACAAAGCAAAGAAAAAAGAATTAAAAAGAAAGAGAAAGGGGTAAGGAAAAAGCAAAAATTGGAAAGTGCAAACAAAAAGGAAAAAAAACTATTGAAAAAGATCTTTTGAACTAGAATAAACCATAATAAATAGTACTTTTATCATCATAAATAAATCTAAACCCAAAGTTAAAATTTCATTTCTTTCAGTTTCAAACAAACAAACAAAATCCTACTGTGTTACAGGTTTCCAAATAGAAATGGAACGAAACTAGATAAAACCTTTTCTTTAATCAAAGCAGACAATTTCACCATGTCAGCCAACTCTATTGATTTTACCATCCATTCTTCCATTGTGAGTATATGTGATCCTTCCATTCTGTGCAGAGATGCCTTGCTGCTGTTGTCATATATAAGAACAAATTTCCTTTTTTCCCCAATCTGTTTATTCACCAAATCTAAAAAAAGAAAAAAAAAAGCCTCTGGCTTCAGTTCTCATGTTCTATTTAAGAATTCTGAGATGGCAAAAATTGTGGGTACAAAATTATAAAATGACAATGTCAACAGCACATTGTTTATTGTATGTTTTTCTGTTTTATGTAAGCCGCCCTGAGTCCCTCGGGAGATGGGCGGCATATAAATGCTATTAAATAAATAAATAAATAAATAAATAGAACAGAGTGTAATAATATAATTTGTTATATAAAAGAAGAAACAGCTTTGCTCAAATTCTCAATGGGGAACACTTAAAAACTGTGTCGGGATCGACGTCTCTCCTCCTATCCGTCTCCTTCCTGACAGCACAGTCAGCGGCGGATAGATGAGGGAGGAACAACATTCACTTAACGTTTGATTGGACATCTATGGACAACCATAGACATGGGGTGTGGTGGTGGTGATTGTAGGCAGCCGAGATTTGATGCACGGGTCGTGGTGAAGGCGGCCGAGGCGTAGGTTCCTGGAACACTAAAGGAAGGCATTTCCTTCCACGTGAAGGGAAAGCCGGGCGGTGATTGGCGGAGGCAACCCGCGCGGCTTGAAAAGGAATTGAGAGGCAGAAGCTCTCAATGCTGGCTTCATTTTGTTGGGACTTGGTTGTTCCATTGCCTGAAAGAGTAATAAACACAGTTCTGAATCATTGATTTGTTGTTTTGTTCCTGTGCGCGCCGGAGGAGCCGAGAGAAAGCTAGCGTTTTCCATTTTCCCCTCTGCTTTCCTTGCGCAGTCAGAGCAGATGATGGCTGAAGGTAGGATGGAGCAAACAGCTGCAGAGGGAGACGAGGGTGGCAGTCCAGGTTTGACCACTCCTCTGGAGGACTTGATGGAGGATCCGAAGCCTAGTGATGTGCGGCCCAAAGAGCGGTTGGACGGGCACAGTGGCGACGGAGGAAGAGGGGATGACGGAATGCAAGCACAGCCAGTGAAGCAGCCAACAGAAAATTGGTGGCAGAGTTCCTCTTTGTCTGGGCCTATCGCAGCCTGTACCCATCTGAATGGGCCATGGTAGGGGCAGTAGCTGGGGCCCTTCCAGGTGAGGTGGCAGACTGGGTTGCTGCGTTACATAATAATCATTCCCCTGATCTAGCTAGCATCGGAAGTTTCCTAGAGGGTTTAAGACGACAATTCGAGGATAAATCAATAGCCCAACAAAGAGAAGAAGAGCTGATGAGATTAAAGCAACGTGGCAGGCTGGCCCATGAGTATGTGAAAGAGTTTAGGCGTTTGGCCGGACGTTTACAAGCGTGGCCCAAAAGGTTACTGGTCCACTAGTTTAGGGCTGGGTTAGACCATGCTCTTCGTCAGGCGTGTGTTTACAGGGGGTTGGCTCCCCAGTTATCTGCCTGGTTTTCAGCTGCGGTAGACCTGGACATAGGATTACAGGAATTCCGTTCAGGAGGGGGTCCTGGTGGATTTCCCCTCCAATGAGGCTCCAAACGACCACCAGCTCCTGTACGGGACCAAAAGACCGGACGTAGCAGGGGTATGATTGGTCCCTCTCAGACCAGAAGAGCACCATTTAGTTGTTTTCGCTGTCAGCGGGAAGGCCACCAAGCAGCGGACTGCACTGTGCCAATTGTTATGAATCCCAGCCGAGCGAACACCGAGGGAACTGGAAGACCCAGAAATAGGGGTCGAAACCTACCACTCGAGCCAGGGTGGCTTCAGTAACGCCTTCTTGAGACAGCACGGGGCTGGGAAGTTCCACTGGTGGCGGTCCATGTCTCCCTTCAGCGATGTCAGAGGAGAGTTCAGATAATGAAACAACTAATCCTATGGTAACTGACCCTGTGTGTCCATTTCTCATAAAAATACAGTTTCAAAACATACACACTAGGAACAGAGTAGATTCAGACGCCTTGATAGATACAGGGTGCACACGGTGTTTAATACGCCGGTCCATAGCAGAGGGTTTACACCTATGAACATTCCAGATGAAAGTACCAATCCAATTCGAGCAGATGGACGGAACCATGTTAGGGGGTGCCCCAGCTACTCATGTTACCGAACCTGTTAGGCTTCACATTGATGGCCATTGGGAATTGATCAGATTTATTGTAATCAAGCATATGTCAGAACCAGTTATCCTTGGCCTGGCCTGGCTTGATAAATGGAAACACACTATTTGGTGGGAGGATGGATGCAGACACATTTGCCTAGAAGTGGGTCCTAATCCCCCCTCTGAAACGATTCGAGGGTGTGTGTCAGGAAACTCCAGTGACCCGGCATTAGCTAAGATCCCATGTGCATACTGTGATCTTATGAAGGTGTTTGACGAAAAAGAATGTGATTTGTTACCACCTCACAGGCCAACGGACTGTGCCATAGAATTGCTCCCCGGGGTACGGTTGCCAAAACCCAGGATGTATCTCATAATGCCGAAAGAGCTTAAGGAATTAAGGGCATACATAGATAAGAACCTGGCAAGAGGTTTCATTACGCCAAGCAGATCCCGTATGGCTGCACCTGTCTTATTTTGGGGAAAAAAAGGATGGAGGGTCTTAACGCGGTTTGCGTTGAACACATATATCCCCTTCCGTTATTCAAGGATTTATTGGCTACTCTAAAAACGGGAAGAGTGTTTACTAAATTGGATTTGCGCGAAGCCTATTATCGCGTTCGAATACGCCCAGGGGACGAGTGGAAAACAACATTCACTTGTCCTCTGGGTAGTTACCAGTTCCAAGTAATGCCCTTCGGGTTACAGGGTGCTCCGGGGATGTTCATGCAATTAATCAATGAGACCCTGCATGAACACATGTACCGTGGGGTGTTAGTCTATCTCGATGACATTTTAATTTACTCTGAAACAATGGAAGAGCATACGCGCTTAGTGCAACAAGTACTAAAGAAATTATTAGCTGTGAAACTATATGTGAAGGCTTCCAAATGCAAGTTCCATCGCACTTCAATTGATTATTTAGGGTATCGTATTTCCCATGAGGGAATTGAAATGGATCCAGAAAAGGTGAAGGCAGTGGTGGATTGGCAACCCCCAAGAACACGTAAACAATTACAAAGCTTCTTGGGGTTTGCCAATTGCTATTGGCAATTCATCCCCTCGTTTGCCCAGATAGCCTTACCATTAACAGATTTACTACGAACCAAACAATCAGCTATAAAGCCCAAGCATAACCAACCTATACCATGGACTCCCGAATGTCAGCTTTCATTCGATAGGCTAAAGGCGTTATTTTCCACCGAACCCATCCTGCATCATCCTGATCCAGCATTACCATTCGTGGTCCAGGCTGATGCCAGTGACATTGCAGTGGGAGCCGTATTATTACAAAACCAAAATGGTGTGTTGTATCCCTGTGCCTACACCTCTCGGAAGCTCGAGGGGTCCATCTCCTCCAACCGAGAGGAGATGGACGGTGTGGGAGAACCGTTTGCCATACGATGGGCCTTATTAACATGGCAACATTTATTAGAAGGGACGGAGCATAGGTTCGAGGTCTGGACGGACCATAAGAACCTGGAGGCACTACAAACACCCCGTAAATTGTCACCAAAACAAATCAGGTGGGCACAATATTTTACTAGGTTTAACTTCATACTGAAGTATATTCCCGCGGGAAGCAACTTCCTGGCGGATGCATTGTCGAGGATGCCACAGTTAAACAGTGAATGAGAGGAAGTGGTTCAACTGATAATAAATCCTGTACAGCCATTACGGCGTGTACGGACTATCAGAACCTGGGGAGAAAAAGTGCAGAACGCACTAAAAGGTGATAAGTGGATAACCGAACATTCAACAGAAGTGGACATCCAAAATGGGTTAGCATAGGTGGGCGGACGATTGTATATACCGATAGATCTAAGAGACGAAGTCCTATGCCAATGCCATGATGTAAAACAAGCTGGCCATTTTGGGTCCCTAAAAACACTACACTTAGCTAGACATCAGTTCTGGTGGCCAGGGATGCGGACAGACATTCAGAAATATGTAACCAGCTGTCCGGTGTGTGCTGTGACCAAATCCCTACCCGGAAAACCGGTAGGCCTGCTCCAAAAGGTATCCGAACCGGAACGGCCATGGGAGGATATTGGGATGGATTTCATCGTCAACCTCCCTGAAAGCCGTGGGTATACCTCTATTTGGACGGTCATCGACTTATTTTCAAAGCAAGCCCATTTTATACCATGTAGGAGTTTACCAACTGCACGAAAACTGTCACAAATGTTCATACAACATGTGTACCGGTTGCATGGCACCCCAAAATGTATCATCTCTGACAGGGGTGTGCAGTTTACCACTCGGTTCTGGCATAATTTTGTCTCGTTATTGGGAGCAACAAAAGGATTAAGTACAGCATTTCATCCCAGCACCAATGGTGCAGCTGAACAAGATAATGTGATGATAGAACGATACCTATGTTGTTATGTAACCTACCAACAGGACAATTGGGCCACCTTATTGCCATTTGCAGAGGTGGCATATAATAACACTGTACATAGAAGTACCAGTCTTACCCCATTTAAAATAGCCACAGGGAAGGAGCTGCTAGCCATACCTGACCTGGATGTCAGCACGAGGCCGTCTGGTAACATATCCCCTGGAGGGTGGGCAGAGCAAATCGGCCAAGTGTGGCCACAGGTTAAGGGCGCTTTGCAAAAAGCAGCTGAAGAATATAAGGTACAGGCGGACAAGAAAAGAACAGAACAAAAACCTTTAAAGTGGGTGAGTTGGTCTACTTATCGACGAAATATCTAAAACTGAAATTACCCAATAAGAAATTGGGTCCCAAATACGTAGGGCCGTTCCCTATAGTGCAAATCATAAATCCTGTAACAGTACATTTAAAATTACCTGCAAAATTCGGCTGAATACATCCTGTGTTCCACTGTAGCTTGATAAAACCAGTGGCAGGACAACGGGTCATACCATCCGGACCAGGTCCGGTTTATGACAGTAACTATGAAGTGTCTAGCATTTTAGATTCCAGGCGGATCTGGGGCCGCCTACAAAAGCTAGTGAAGTGGAAGGGATATCCCATTAGCAAAGCGTCCTGGGTAGCCGCAAAAGATGTACAAGCCCCAAAATTGTGTAAAAAAATATCACAACCACTATCCACACAAGCCGGGAGAGCGGGCAGAACCCAGAACGCATGGATAACGCCTCTTCTGTTTTCCTTTCCCTTAATAGGTGGGCTCCTGGTAGATGGGGCCGCCTGTCGGGATCGACCTCTCTCCTCCTATCCGTCTCCTTCCCAATAGCACAGTCAGCAGCGGATAGATGAGAGAGGAACACATTCACTTACCGTTTGACTGGACATCTCGACTGGACAACCATAGACACGGGGTGTGGTGGTGGTGATTGTAGGCGGCTGAGATTAGATGCATGGGTGGTGGTAAAGGCGGCCCGGACATAGGTTCCTGGAACGCTAAAGGAAGGCGTTTCCTTCCACGTGAGGGGAGAGCTGGGCGGTAATTGGCAGAGGCAACCCGTGCAACTTGAAAAGGAATTGAGAGGCAGAAGCTCTCAATGCTGGCTTCATTTCGTTGGGACTTGGTTGTTCCATTGCCTCACAGAGTAATAAACACAGTTCTGAATCATTGGTTTGTTGTTTTGTTCCCGTGCGTGCCGGAGGAGCCGAGAGTAAGTAAAATACTCAATCCTGAGTGTTTCTACTCCAGTATCTGGGTTACCTGGTTTTATTAACTTCTCATGATCTTCCAAATGTGTTAACTCACCTTACCTAAAAAATGTTAGACAACGTGATATGCTGTTTTAAAACAGTGTGTTTTGTCTTCTAAAGCCTTTTTTTGCAAGGACCTATAGCTAAGTCTATGGCTAAGACTATGGCTCAGTGGCTAAGATGCTGAGTTTGTCAATCAAAAGATCAGTAGTTCAGCAGTTCGAATCCCTAGTGCCGCATAATGGGGTGAGCTCCCATTACTTGTCCCAGCATCTGCCAACCTAGCAGTTTGAAAACACGTAAAAAATGCAAGTAGAAAAATAGGGACCATCTTTGATGGGAAGATAACAGCATTCCATGCCATTTGGCGTTTAGTCATGCTGGCCATGTGACCATGGTGACGTCTTCGGGACAGTGCTCCCAACTCTAGGGGGCAGAGATGAGCACTGCCTCCTAGAGTTAGGAACGACTAGAACATATGTGCGGGAGGAACCTTTACCTTTTATGGACAGGCCCTTTTGATTTAAAAGATCTGGGACCATTTTTAGGACAGTGTTTCTTGACCTTATTTCTCAATTTTAAGATACATCAATGGGGAATTCTCAAAGTTAAAGTCCACAAATCTTGGTTCTTTTCCTGGCAAACTTAGCTACATAGTTTCTAGGCTTTGCCCAGTCTCCTAATATATTCTCCATAAGTAAATATCCATTCTGTTGTAATCAGAAGCCCTGCTTCATTAATGCTTGCTCAAGTTAGTTTCCCATTTACAGGTACATACAGAAGGTCTCTGCCTCCAACATGCAGAGGCAATTTCTTGGATGGTTTTAAGCGAGGGGTGTCAAACTCAATTTCATTGAGGGCCACATCAGCATTATGGTTACCTTCAAAGGACCAGTTGAGCTGAAGAAGCTTCTTGGATGAGAAGCGAAACGTCTTCAAAGGAAAACCAGAAAGTCCAGTTGCCTCTTGAAAAAGTACCTTGAGGCCTCAAAGGGTGAATTGCATGTAAGAGTACATATTATATTAGTTCAGGAGTAAACTAATATGTTTCATATTTCCTGAACATAAATATGTTTAGCATTTTTGAGAAATATTTGTGCTTTTTCATTTTCTTATCTTTTTTTATAAGAATAGAATAGTTTATATAATTCTATAATTCAGTTCCGAGTTCCGAGTTATGCAAATTGTTTTATTAACACATTCTGCTTTTCACAGTGTGAAAAAACAAAAATACAATGATTTTGAGAAATAAAGTAGTGCTTTTGACCCAAATAGCAGGTAGATTTAGAGCAAAACATACTTGATTAAGTACATCTTTTTTCTTCCTGGTATTTTCCTACAAGTGAAAAGTTTCCTGTATGTTGATCCTTTGGTTATAACAGAAATTGACTAACCAGTTTGTCACCCAAGCCCAATGTCCTTCCTTCTATTTTCTCCACAACAACAACCTTTTGAGCTGGATTGGGCTGATACTGAATGACTGGCTCAAATCACCCAGCCAGCATTCATGCCTAAAGCAGGACTAGAACTCACAGTCTCCTGGTGACTAGTCTGGTGCCTTAAAAAAATTACGTTTGTTAAATAAAATCCATTCCCTATGTTTATTAATACTCATTTGATATTGTATTAGATAATGATTTTAAAACAACTTTTGAAGGGAAAGTTTTGGTGTCTACACACAGAGATTTAGGTTTACTTCCTTTGTTTTTTCTTCATTTTATTTCATTCATCAAAACCTGGATTCCTATGTGTCTAATCAGCATTTGTACAACTACTTCCTAATTGCTGCTATTTGTGGTTTCAGCCAGTTTTAAAGAGAAGCTTTCTATATGCAGTTCAAAAAGAAGATATTTTTCTTTTCCATTGTTTCATTCTTTGCTTCTATAGCACTAAAGATTTAAAAACTTGATCACTTTATAGTGGCAATCCTGTGTACCAGGTGGAAGACATTCTCTAAGCCACATTTTTTTGCAAATGCACCAGACAAAAGCCCTGACCAGGGAAGGTAAGCACCTAGACTGGCCCACAGATTCCTGGGACCCCAGGACCCCACAGCCCAGCCTACTCCTGTTTCCCCAAGGGGATGCCCAGCCACGCTTACTTCCCCCTTGAGGCTGCTGCTGCTGTGCTTTCTCTACTTGGCCATGTTGCTGGTGTGGGAGGGCAAAATGCATGGGTCAGAGGGAGGCCCAATCTTTCTCCATGTGAGGAGACCCAGCTTTGAAAGCAAATCATCATCAGAGATAGGATCCAAGACCACCAGGAGTAGGGAGCAAGGGATGGCAAGAGAACAGGCAGAGTTGCTGGTGGCCAAGTTCTAAAGCAGACCCTCCCTCTTTCTCATTCCAATCTCCTTCTTTCCTTCCTT
>JANHFM010013946.1:0-11875 GCA_032468115.1 Grayia smithii | reverse complement strand
ATACTTTTTTCCTTGTTTTCAACCTCTAAAATCTAGGTGTGTCTTATACTCCGGTGCGTCTTATACTCTGAAAAATATGGTAATCAGATGACACGTATCAAAGTTGCTTAACATGAAAATTTGGGTAATATGTGAACAAATCATGTACATAAAAATGGAATTAACTCTTAATTAAGATTGGGACAAATGTATGATGATTTCTGTTGTACCTTGGGGATCAGAAACAGTTAAAAAGATTACATATTCCCTACATAGTATGAAGGAAGTTGTATACATTATCTCACACTATATAGAAGTATACTGGATAATAATTTTCTTTTAATTTCTATGGGCTGGCTTTGCTAGAATAATAATAGTGATATACTAAGCTTGTATTCTGCCTAACTCTCAATGGCTCTGGACAGCTCACAACAATCAAATATGTGATTTTTTAAAAAATGGCAAGCATAACGAAGTAAGGAGTCTCACTTTGCCTTGACTAAGGCTTCTATGAACAGCCAAGTCTTCATGGCTCTTCTAAATAACAGTAGAGTGAAAGCTATCCAGATCTTGGGGTGAACCTAATTCCAGAGTGCAGGTGCTGCTACAGAGAAGTTGTGCTTCTGGAGTCCTAAGAGATGACATTTTTTAATTGAAGGAACCTGAATGCACCAGTGCTGCAGGATTGAATCCGCTAGATTATGGAGACAGCCCTATGTCGTGTAGGCTTTATAGGTAACAACCAGCATCTTAAAATCCCACTTGGAATAAATTGGCAGCTAGTGCAGCTCATGAAGCAGAAGTGCTACATGGGCTTACTGAGGCACGCTGGACCAGTTGAAGCCTCCAGATGATCTTCAAAGGCAGCCTCATATAAAGCTGCCAGATGATTAGGGCATGAATTTTTAGTTGACTCATTTTACTTCTTTTATTCATGACCCTGTTTCAGCATTATCTGAAACTCTGTAGGTAACAGCTAACAACAATTACAGTGCCTTATTTTATGTCTTTTTCCAAATACTTTTACACTTTACAAATGGAAGGATAAAAACTATAAAAAAAATAGGAAAAAAGAAAGAAAAAGAAAACAAGTGTCAAAAGGGAGGGAGAAGAAAGTAACTTTCCCCTTCATCCCAGGAAGTGAAAATAATTATAATAGCTTATTACCATGTCTTAATACAACAGATACTATCTTCTCACCATAATTAATCACTTAGTTAAAAAGCAAAATCCTTTTCACTTGTTCTTTATTAGCAAAAGTCCAGTAAAGGAACCAAATATAACTAATTTTATATTTTAACTTGATTGAATAAGCCAATTCTCTAAACCTTCCCCAAATCTTAAGTCTTAATTTTTAACCCCTTCAAATGTAGTCCTAGAGCTTGTTTTATATTTGTCTTTTAACCCAGGAATATTCAACAGCTTTACAAACCGAGTTAAATTTGTCATTTTAAAAAATCACTTATCATAAAGTACTTTAAGATTTAAATTAATTTTAAATTTATCCATTATAGTTTGTTCTTCATTGCCACATGACCCATCATATCAAGTAATTTTAAAGATCAAAATTCCAAAACGTCCAGTAAAGATTTTGCTCCATTTTTGATGTAATCAATTTATTATCCTCTAGCCCCCTTAGAAATTGGTTTCTTTCTCTAAGCATTAAGCCACTGGGAGGGTCCTGACCCTCTTGTCTGATTGTTTCCTAAGCAACATCTCTTCCCAGTGTTCCCCAAGGTCATCCACATAGTCCATTACAGAAATTGGTCCAAAGTTGGCCTTTTGAGGTGGCACACCATCACATCTTTCAAGGCAGGAAGTACCATCCTGGGCCTAGTCATGGATCACTCTGCCTTCTAGGATCCAAGGGCGGATCTGGATCTGGTAAACTGATAGCACAGTGAATCTTGTCCACTTCCTCTGGAGTCACTCGGCCTTCTCTGCCCATTCATAGTCCAAGTTGAAGTCAATCTGGGTGACTTTATTCATCAGATAATCCTCATAGTGGCCCATTAGATGTTTTGAGGGGTCCCTATTCAGTAAGGATAGAGTTACTTTAAACACAGCTGTTGAATGGCTATCAGAAGATGGAATAAAGGCAGGAAAAATAATTGACATTTTGCTACCCTTTTCACCATGAAATAATTCCTGATACCAGCTTTTGGCTGTGTCTGGTCAGATACTCACTTCACAAAGGAACACCCTGGCTTTTCTAATTTTTCGTATCCTGGAGCTGTTTGGTAAACCAAGGTGCACCCTAGGACCAGCATACAAGAAAAGGCTGTTTAGGAGCAATATGATCCAAGGCACCAGGTGCTTGCCATTACAAGTAGAGACTAGGCCTGAACTGAACTGCGTACCAGCTCCTCAGGAAAATCCATAAGGTCTCCCTGAAATCCCATTAAGACCATTAGTCACGTGGGGCTTGCCAATTGAATGGGCCCTGTTTCCCATACGGAAGGGATGATAGTAGTGAATCGAAAGACATGCAGAGAGTCGTCTGTTCAGCAATGGATTGATGTTAATGTCCTCCATTGCTATATCAAACCTCAATGTTTAGTATATAAATGAAATAAATACATAAACAAGGAGCTTAAAAGGCAAAAGTCATGAAGATGTCTATCTACAGCTATAGTCAGATTAGTTGAATTAACTGCTAAGGTTGGATTTCAATGCTTGGAAGTTTAAAAACTTAGTAATACCTGCTTGTAAGCTTTAAGAAGTGTTTGTTGAGAATAGATAAATCTTTGGTCTAAATAAATTACTAGGTGTTTATCATAAACCTTCCTCTTTAAAAAATCAGGTTTTTTAAGGCATGTATTTCACAAAGCTGGAATTAGGGCCGAAAAATCAAGTTTAGATTCATTATCCAAATTTAAATGTTAGGAATAGAATATTTTTCTTCTTCACACCTTTATTTTGATACTGATCTAATTCATTGTTCTTACAGAGTTGTACTTCGTTGTTCTATGGCAGAAATGGATATTAGAGCATAATTACTAGAGGGAAGTCATCGGCGATAAGCTCTACTTCAAGGTAATATTTCTTTTTTGCTTTGGAAAGTTTGGCTTACTAATTGTATAGATCTTGAGCTTTTTGTGTTGATTGACTATATTCTGTCTTATTAGAGAAAGCACATTTGAAAATAAGTTTTAGTTGCACAAGAGTTTCCTGTTCCAAATATCTTTCACTATGTCTTTTTTATAAAGTTTTATGGTTCTAATCTATTAACTGCCCAGAGTCACTTAGATAACGAGAAGAATGGTATAAGCATTTGATAAATAATGTGATGGTTAGGGTTAATAAAAAAGAAACTATTTACCAAATAATAGTTTGTTTGGCTTCCTTCCAAGGGTAAACTTTATTTCCAGTGTTGCTGAACATAGCTCCCAGTGCCTTTCTCAACCTTTAACCCCGAGAACCTTTAAAGTAATTTCCAGGGAATTCCTTCAGAAAACAGCAAAAACATACAAAAAAATTTATAATTTTCTTCCAGCCTAAACATTCCATATTTTACATTAGAACTTTGATTTTGGACTAATGACGGTGAAAGCATAGGATGAACACATTTGCAGTCAATATTCTGTGTTGTAGGTGCATATTTTGTTTGAAGTTATATGATGTTTCTGGAGCACTATGGTAAATCATGGGAAACATAGAAACTTCCAGATGTTGATGTTTTTGAGCTTTATAAGTTCCAATCACTATGACCAGTGATAAAGAATGAAGGAAATTACAATTTAAGAGTGGTTTGAAATACCCATCCCCTTTATAAATAGATGGTGCTCGAGATTGTAGCAAATCTATTCTCCATTGTAGTGGAGACAGCATCCAGGAATAGAAATAGGTAGTTCTCGTCTGCTAGCCAATAGGACTGAGTCTATCAAAGCTGCAAAGACATGCCTACACCAACGGTCCCCAGCTTTTGACTCAATCCTAGCTAAAGACAGATATGTTTTTGCTTATGTCTACTAATTCCTGGATACTTCTCCAAAATTTGACAACTCTACTACCAACGTGTTAGCTATATCACCAACTTGACAGCTGTATCACCAACAATTCCAATGAGAAGAGTTTTTAGCTCGAACCCACTGAGGGTTGCACTGCAGTGAGTCAAATCACCGGGAGATGATCCTTACAGGGCAGCCAGAGTGAGCCTTGCTCACAACGCTGACCCAGGGGCTTTGCAGAGCAGGATCTAGCACTTCAACTCATTCCAGCTAGAAAGAGCTCTGTACTCCGCGATTAGCCAAAAGGTGGCCAGGCTGTCAGGAAAGCCTTGGATTGTCGTTTAGACAGCCGCCACCTTGGATCATGGCCCCAACTCTCCGAGCCTCTACCCGATTGCAGGCATACTCATGAGTAGCCAACAATCGCCACTTTTCAGCAACAGAGACTTCTGAGTCTGCTTGGCAGCAAATTTAAAAATGGCGAGCGCAGCTGCAGCTTTCAGCAGGGAAGCCACTTTGGCGACAGAAGCCTCAGATTGTGGAAGGTGAAGTGGTGACGCTGCAGGGGCCTTGGGATCGAAGTCCACAAGCAGGAAAGCCGCTGCCAAGATCTCCAAGAGTTCAAAGGTCTTTGCAAAAGCCTCAAAGATGGCAGAGCGGGAGTTAGTGAGGTGCCAGAAAACAATTGACCCAGAGGTAGCAAAGGCGCTAAAGGGGACTAAACTCAGGGGAGAGCCCCAGGCATTTAGGAAGGATTGTTGCCCCCCAAACTGCAGGACACCAGTTGGCACCGCCTGAAGCTTCTGACAGCCGGATTCCCCAGTCCCTATCACTATATGGCGCTGCAGAGCAGCATTTAGCTGAGCTCAATCTGCCCAGCAACAGGGAGTCACAGTTTGGCTCCCTCCCAGACCCTTTTTCTGCCCTAGCTGCCTGGCAACAGCCTGTCGGACAAAGAGCCTCACCTGCAGAGCCAACCTTTACCCCATCTACAGCAGGGATCCGCTCAGGGGAAAAACAGGCCATCCATATCCCTGCTGGCATGGAAGCTTTGATCTCAGAGGCCATTAAGCAAGGCATAGCAGCCGGTTTGCAACAAAGCCACAGAGCTGCTAGATCAAACAGTTCCTTGCTTCTGGATCTGTTTCTTATGGCCCAGGCTTCAGGGGACTTTTTGCCCACACAGGGCCCTTATTCCCCTGTTTCCTTTAATCAATTTGCTTCAGAGGAAGAGATGGCCAGGGACTTAGATCTGTCAGAGGATGAAGGCCTGATCAGCCAGCTTCATTCCCTCCTTTCGCCCACAAATTCTCTAGTCAAAGAGGCTCATTAAGTCCACATAAGGTATTTCAGGGTGGGGAAGGCCATGGGGCGGGGGGGGGCAGTGATGGAACAGGCCAACTGCCTAAGATCATCCAAGGTTTTCCCAATCCACTGAAATACCTCATGCTCCCTACAATTGCTTCCCCCATCCGCATAACTTGCAATGCTGCGTCACTGACCTTGTGAAGATCTAGCAAGCAGTCTCCTCTCCAGCCTCATAGCCATGTGTGCCTCTCTGATGCTCTGTTTGGGCTTCTGAGGGCCTTCCCCGCCTCCTTGGAGGCCGAAATGCTTTTAGAGGGGCGGTGTAGGCCTGAATGGAGCTTTGGAGTGGCAGAACCATCCCCGGAAGCTCTATTTTAGCCTGCAATGGGCCAGGGGAGGCCTTTGCAAGCTCCATTTTGACATGCAACATGCTGGATGAATGTTACAGAGCCTCTGAGGTGGTTCATAAAGGCAAATAATTGCTGTGTTGCTGCAAGATTCGTAGTTTCGGGACTTGTTCATAAACACTAGGGGGCACTTATTGCGTAACTTCGAACAGTCGCTAAGGGAGCGGTCATAACTCATGGATTACCTGTATATATTTATATGTAGCCCAAGACAATTCCTTTTCAATCATTGTGGCCTAGAGTTGGACACCCATAGTTTAAATACATAAATAGCATGAATTAACCAATAGGCATGTTTGAGATTTGGGAGCATATTAAGTGCATAGTCACTAAATGACTGGCCTAATGGATATGGCCAAACTGCAGTAGTGCAGTTACTTGCTACCATTCTCTTTAGAATTCTAGAATGCTTATCAGAATGTCAGCTTTCTTCTCCTTTAGTTTTCCTATACAGTGCATACACTTTTGAATGAAGTACACGTGCTCTTATTTAGCAACTACAATACCTCCATTAGAAACTATTTGCAAATATGATGGTAATCAAGTATTAATTTTGCAACCAACGTGCATTTACAACATGCATGTGACAATAATGCACATCAAAGTAATGTTGGCATAGCTATACAAGACAACTTTTATTTGAATGATATTTGTACCCTTATTTGCTTGATGTCTTTCTAAGTTGGTAATGCTTAACTGGTCAAAAACTTCTGCATTTGATGAAAGTTTCTGTTGCGAAAAGTAATAAGAAATAACATATCCATATATCCTTAATAGATTCATCTAGACTCAAATGCAATGCTTTGGAAAAAAATCTTCAACTTCTGTAGCACTCCTTGCTTAGTGCTGCATTATCAGGGGTTTATGTAAAAGTTGCATAATATACAATAAATCAGGATTCTTGTGTTTGTTCATGTCTGCAAACACTTCAACAGTAAAGATAGTTTTGAACTTACAACAGTGTGTTTAGTGACAATTCAAAGTTAAAATAGAACTGAAAAAAGTGAGTTATGACAGTTTCTCATATAACAGTTGTAGTCTCACCCTGGTCACATGATCAGAATTTGGACATTTGGCGACTGACTCATATTTGTGACAGTTGCAGTGTCCTGGATCATATGATCAGCTTTTGTGACCTTCTGACAAGCAAAGACAATTGGAAAGCCAGAATCACTTAACAACATCACTAACTTACCATATTTTTTGGAGTATAAGATGCTCTGGACTATAAGATGCACCTACCTTTTTTGGGGAGGAAAACAAGAAAACAAAATCTGCCTCTGCCTCCCAGCAGTTTGTCTCCTTGTCTCCAGTTTCAGTCTCAGCAAAGCCCAATTAGCACAAGAAAATAAAATCTGCCTCTGCCTCACAGCAATTTGCCTTCTTGCAGCAAATGGGGTTGCAGCAATAGGCAATGGCAATCCCTGCATCCTGAAACAGCTGATGGTCAGGAGGCTGATCCAACCATCAATCAGCTGCTTATGCTAATCAGGTTCGGCTGAAGCTGAAATGGGCTGTATGCTGTTTGCTGCAAGGAGGTAAATTGCTGGGAGGCAGAGGCCAAAGGGTAGGGACCGACGGGTGGGTGGGGCTACATTCAGTCTATAAGACGCACCCAAATTTTCACCCTCTTGGGGGGGAAAAGTTGTCTTATACTCCAAAAAATACGGTAACTAGTACAATTGGTATTGCATTTAACTGTGGCAAGAAAAATTGTAAAATGGGGGAAAAATTACTTAGCAAATGTCTCACTTCGCAACAGAAATTTTGTGCTCAATTGTGGTTGTAAGTAGAGGTCTACCTGTATTAAGTAGCACATCATCTTGCCTCGTTTTTTTCTTATAGTGCATCACATCACAATAGAATGCCTATGTTTGTGTATATTTCTGGTTAGTATAGTTATTTAGAAGTTCAGTCAAGTTTGCTGCCAATTTATACTATGATCAGGCAAATGTTGATGCCCAGTTGATTCCCTCCTCCAGTCCTGTCGCTGCCTTTAATACAGTGGTTCTCAACCTTCCTAATGCTGCGACCCTTTAATACAGTTCCCCATGTTGTGATGACCCCCAACCATAAAATTATTTTCATTGCTACTTCATAACTGTAATTTTGCTACTATTATGAACTGTAATGTAAACACCTGAAAGGCAGGTGTTTCCTCGACCTTTCTCACAAGCGCAATGGCCCACATCTAACGAAAATGAGAGTCTACGGCGCCTACTTGGAAATAGGACCTATTAGACTCGCCTGGAGACGGATAGAGGAGTGGTGGGTCTCGGTTCCTTAGACCATCAGAAATATGTGTTTTCCGATGGTTTTAGGTGACCCCTGTGAAAGGGTCGTTCGACCTCCTAAGGGGTCCCGACCCACAGATTGAGAACCATTGCTCTAGTGCATTAGAGTGATACAGAAATATACTTTTTAAAAATATATAAATGGTTCTATGGAATTTTGCAGCTAATACATTGGAGTCCTACTGGAAGAGATGTATTGATGTAGTAAGATACACCTTTTCTAGGGGAACTTGTGCAGGATTGTTCTCTAATTAATTAGAGTCATCTCTAATTATGGATGACTGGTGAATTACATTGGCTTTATTTAATTAAGAGATGGCTTTTCTTCTTCCCCGTATGAGCATTAAGGGATTTAGTTACTTCTGTCTGCCTATTCCAGCAAATTTAGATATATGAAACTTAAGCCAAGTCAAAATCATTTACCATTTTAAACGAAATATTGTTAAATAAAAACTACTGCAACTTCAAGGAAATTCCTCCTCCCCAAAGAAAAGGAGATACAGCTGCATTGAGCTCACAGCAACTTCCGAGTAAACTTCAAGAACAGCCCCATATAATGTGAATGCAGTAATCTATCAGAGAGATAGCAAAGACTTGAACCTCATCTTTAGCACCTTTTGCTCTAGGAAAGAATTCACATTTCTGGCCATTGTCCCAAAGGTACTTTTTCAGGAGGCAACTGGACTTCCTTGTTTTTTCTTTGAAGACATTTCACTTCTCATTCAAGAAGCTTCTTCAGCTCTGACTAGATGAAGGGAAAGGGAAGAATTTATACTCCTTGGAGACAGCTGATCATTTGCATCCTTTTTGAGGATTGTTGAAGCACTTGGAAGTTTATCTGTGTCCTCAGGGTCACCTAGTAGTGCTAATGGATCCTGTAGTCTGCAATTTTTCTGGAAATCCATTCATACTCCCACACCATCCACCCCAAATTGCATCGCTTAAAAAGTCTGTAAAGATTCTCAGTCATCCAGGTCATTGTCCCAAAGGTGCTTTTTTTAAAAGGCAACTGGACTTCATTTTTCCTTGAAGATGTTTCGCTTCTCATCCAAAAAGCTGCTTTAGTTGAAGAACTGAAGAAGCTTCTTGGATGATGAAGGGAAACGACTTCAAGGGAAAAACAAAGTCCAGTTGCCTTTTTAAAAAAGCACCTTTGGGAATCAACTTTAATTTAAAATTAATTTTCTCCCGCCCATCTCGCTTTTGCATCCCCCCTACAATACCTCCTGGGCAATCCCCTCCCAGCGCTATGCCACACGCTGATATATTTCCTCCCTTTTCTTCTCTTTCAAAATTGTGTGCTGCCCTTGTTAGAAAACAAGCAAGGGTCTCCAAGCTTGACCAGTTTAAGCCTGGAGGACTTCAACTCCCAGAATTCCCCAGCCAGCTTTTCAGTTCTGGGAGTTGAACTTCTCCAGGCTTAAAGTTGCCACGGTTGGAGACCCTTGGCTTAAAGCCAACCAGGACAGGAAGGCATGGCTCTATTTTTTATCTCTATGATTTCGACGGAGCCCGCCCTTTCTTCGACGTCAATTCCTTAGCGCCAGAAATGTCTTGAATCGCTGCAGTGGTTCCAGTCTATGGATAAAAAGCTGAGCTTTGCGGTAGGAACCTTCCGTTGCAGGGGAGCTTTCTCCCGGCTTGGGCAGAGTGGGAGAGCTCCGTCGCCGGAGAAGCGGCCTCTTTGCTACGGCGAAGCAGGGTCCGAGGTCGCGAAGAAGGAATCTGCGCCGGTCTCCTCGCTTTTTTTGTTTACTCCAAGATCGCTTCTGGTTCAGTATTTTTCAATCTTGGCAACTTTTAAGATTTGTGGACTTCCAATTCCTTAGAATTCGTCCTAAATATTCTGGGAGTTGAAGTCCAGACTTCTAAAAGTTACCCAGGTTGAAAAACAACGCTAAAGCGACAGTTGTCGGTCACCAGCAAAAACGAGCCGCATTTCATGGTGCAATGCATTTCAAATAGAATAAAATGACATTCAGGTACTGGGTGGTGGTGGTGGACTATTTTATTTATTTTATTCTGTTTTATTTTGTCAAGCATATATAAGATTACAGATAAAAGCATATATAAGATTACAGATAAAAATATAAACATGATTGTGAAGACATGAAATGTATAAACATGATTATGAATACATGACCACTTATGACTGTATGACTGTAACCTTGTTGCTGGTATCCTTACGATTTATACTGACTTTCCTAATATGAATTGATTGCTTATTTGTTCCCTATGACTATCATTAAGTGTTGTACCTTATGATTCTTGATGAATGTATCTTTTATTTTATGTACACAGAGAGAGTATGCACCAAGACAAATTCCTTTTGTCCCATGGGCATTTGAAGGAAGGAAGGAAGGAAAGAGATGGAAAGGAAGGAAAGAGATGGAAAGGAAGGAAAGAGATGGAAAGGAAGGAAGGAGATGGAAAGGAAGGAAGGCTATGGAAAGGAAGGAAGAAGGAAAGAAGGAAGGAGATGGATAGAAGGAAGGAAGCAAATGGAAAGAAGGAAGGAAGGAAGAAAAGAAGGAAGGAAGGAAGCAGATGGAAGGAAGAAAGGAGATTGAAAGAAGGAAGGAAGGAAGGAAGGAAGGGAGCAGATGGAAGGAAGGAAAGAAGGAAGGAAGGAAGGAAGGAAGGAAGGAAGGAAGGAAGGAAGGAAGGAAGCAGATGGAAGGAAGGAAGGAGATGGAAAGAAGGAAGGAAGGAAGCAGATGGAAGGAAGGAAGGAAGACCATGTGCTGAAACATTCATGAATTTCCCTTGGATTGCATTTAGGTAGAAATGTCAGAGGGAGGGGGGATTATTTCTTCCTAAGAAACTAGCTAAAATAGCAAGTATTAAACATTCCTCTATATGTTCATGTTTCATTTGAATGGGAAGTGTTAAGGGCTTTATTGCAGAATGAGAAATATGAACTTCAGAGGGGCGTGTTGTAAGAAGCTTTCCTTGAATTAAAAGGATCAAATCAGGGCCTGAGAAGAATATTTGATGCAGCCTTCCCCAAAATGTGACTTCTTACTGTGTCTAAAATTTTCTCACAATTAAGGTAAAGGTAAAGGTTCCCCTCACATATACGTGCTAGTCGTTCCTGACTCTAGGGGGCGGTGCTCATCTCCGTTTCTAAGCCACAGAGCGAGTGCTGTCTGAAGACATCTCCATGATCATGTAGCTGGCATGACTAAATGCCGAAGGTGCGCAGAGCACTGTTACCTTCCCACCGAAGTGGTCCCTATTTTTCTACTTGCATTTTTTACACGCTTTCGATTAAACGCCCAGCCCTACCTTATTTTTGTCCTTTATTTCTTTTGTTTTCACCCAGCTGATAGGCGCTTTGGAGCAGATTGCCGGGCCTCAGCTGGGGAAAACTGCTCTGCGCTTGCACAGAGGGCTTTTTCTGAGCCAATTCCTGTGTATTAGCTGTAACCTGTTCAGTCCGCATGCGAGCAAAGCGATCGCGCACAAAGCATGTGCATGAAGAGAACCGGTAGTAACGCTGGCTAGAACCCACCACTGCAACCCATCACTGCAACAGTACTGAAAAAAGTGACATAATCTTTTGTAACACTTATGACTGTCATAGCACCCTCATGGTTATGTGATCAGAATTCAGAGGCTTGGCAACTGACTCATATTTATGATGGTTGCAGTGTCCTGCAGTCATGTGAACAGGTATGCCTGTTGCGCCAGTTGCGCCCTTTCCTGGACCGGGATGCATTATGCACAGTCAATCACACCCTCATCACCTCAAGATTGGACTACTGCAATGCCCTCTACATGGGGCTGCCCTTGAGGTGTACACGGAGGCTGCAGCTGGTCCAGAATTCGGCCGCGCGGGTGGTGATGGCGGTATCACCATACTCCCATGTAACACCACTCTTGCACGAGCTGCACTGGCTCCCGGTTGCCCTCCGTGTGCGCTTCAAGGTGCTGG
>JANHFM010013911.1:0-11879 GCA_032468115.1 Grayia smithii | reverse complement strand
AGAGAGTATGCACCAAGACAAATTCCTTGTGTGTCCAATCACACTTGGCCAATAAAGAATTATATTCTATTCTATTCTATGTCTGGGTGTGCTCTTTTGACAGCCATGGGTAAAACTCTTAGAAAGTCATGCATTCTAAATACTTTTGTCCCCAGTCCAATTACATGAATTCTGATGTTTCCAGATGACCGATTCCTGTAAATCCACAATTTCCAAAATATGATATTAATATTTTTCAAAAACTATGTTCGGCATTATTAATCAAATACGTTGTTTTTGCTTGTCTGTCACATGTTTAAATTACAGTACTCTCCTCTAATTCTTTGTCATATCTCTCAGGCTTAGACTCTCTGTTTTGGAAGCAAGTTAGATGGATTTAAGAGCCCAAGTTCATTTGGCCTTCAGAAACTTTTTGCAGCAGATTCAGTATTGTGATATAGTAGTTAAGAGTTTATATTTATATTTATAAATATTTATATATATTTAGAAATATATCAGTCTACAATGAAGTTACAGCTTGTATCAATATACTTTTTTCTAGTAAACTACAATATGGCTGTAAAATTTTGAGATAACATATGTGGGATATAGTAGTAGTGAGGATAGTGATGATGATTTATATATTATCTCTGCTTTAGAACATACCAGTGTGGTAAATTGGGCTGAGTCATTAATGCATTTTTATGTTTAATTGTGGACTTGATTGTGTTTCTCCTCATCCCTAATTAACCACTTTATAATGTATCACTTTCTAATAAGTACCACTTTATCTTTACCTTGGTAAGATCATACTTGGAATATTGCATCCAATTTTGGTCACCATGATATAAAAAAGATCTTGAGACTATAGAAAGACTGCAGAGAAGAGCAACAAAGATGATTAGAAAACTAGAGGCTAAAACATGATGAAAGGTTACAGAAATTGAGTATGTCTAGTTTAATGAAAAGAAGGACTAGGGGGTGACATGATAGTAGTGTTCCAATACTTATTATCCAAACCATCTGAAGGCAGGTTCTTTCTCTAATCAAGGAGACAACCAACCAAGAATTAAGGAGAAATCCTCTAACAGTTGAATGATTAATCAGTGAAATTACTTGCCTTCAGAAGTTGTGGATGATCCAACACTGGAAGTTTCCCAGAGGAGATTGGATAACCATTTGTCTGAAATGATATAGAGCAGTGATAGTTAACCTTTTTGGCACCGAGTGCTGAAACTGGAGCATGTGCACGCCAGAGCGCCAGAATCCGGAAGAGAGCAGCTGACTGGTGCACATGCTGCAGCGGCCAGCTGTTCTTCCGGGTTCTGTCGTGCACATGCACACCAGCCAGCTGCTCTCTTCCAGGTTACGGTGTGCACATGCGTGCAGACAGACCAGCTGGCCAGCATGTATGTGTGCACCGGAACCTGGAAGAGGGCTCTGTGTGCCACCTCTGGCAAGCGTGCCATAGGTTCGCCATCACAGAAGTAGAGTTTCCTACCTGAGAAGAGGATTGGACTAGCTAGATCTCCAAGATTCCTCCCAACGCTGTTATTCTTTTATTTATTTATAACCACTAGATTATATTGGCACTTATTATTAATAAATATTTAAATCAACCTGTACTCTTATTCCCAACATCTAAAATTTTTTTCCAGTTTATTTAGTCTGTATCAAACTTCATTAAATTGAACACTATGGGTGATATGCTCCAGCCTTGATCTTTCTGTTCGAAGAAAAATGCAAGCATTTTGACAGTCTATAAAGAAGACCCCAGGTGGACAAACAAGACAATAGGAGCTTTCTTCCCTTCAAGCAGGATCATCTACAGATTCTGGTTGTTGGTTTTATAGTCATATAACAAAGTTGGTTAATTTTAAAAAAAGTGCTATTTGTGAATCTTGTTTTGAAAATGTGTGATTTCATTGCCTTCTGAACCAGTTCTGATCCTGAAACAAACTAAACCAAACAAACTGACAGCAAGCCCAAGATAGACACAGGTTCTACTCTAAAAGAAAGCCATGGAGGACATATATAGCATGAATGAAAGATTAAGGCAGGGACCAAGGGTGAAATCTACTTATCTTCCCTACCGGTTTGGAAGTGTGTGCGTGCGTGCATCACATGCAATTTTGGACCCTCTGCGCATGCGCAAAGTCTTCTGCATATACACAGACAGTAAAAAACAGTAAAAAACAACATCCGGGAGGGTGGGTGGACCCTCGTGCTGCTGCCGCTACCAGTTCTCTGAACCATCTGCCACCACCGCTACTGATTCGCCTGAACCAGTGCAAACCGGTATCATTTCACCCCTGGCAGGGACCCATAGAGGGAATGTCCTATGAGCTTCAATGTCCTCATTCCTAAAATAGCAGTGAGCAGATATACCATTATTAATACTGGATAACTGGATAACAGGAATAACTGGATACTGGAATATTAGATAACAGCTTGCTAGAATACTAGTATCCCACCCATCACCCAAAGCTCTAGAACAGAAGAGTAAAAAAGCATCAATCCCAACTAATTCCACACTAAGTTAACGTAATGGTTGGTACAGTTCATAAATGGGGTAGGTTTAAATTGTAGTTATACGTTTTCTTCTAAAATGTAAATTTGCTGAGGTCAGAAATTATGGGGAACTGGCTTGTTTAGAATCACAAGCACAGATCAAAATAAATGAAAGAGTGCCCTCAAACTCGCCACTATTTCTTCATTTAATACACAATACCCTGTCTACCTCAGGACCAGGATCCCTTAATAAGGTATGGTGAACTCTCGGCAGGTCTTTTCCTTCTCTCTTGTTTGCACTTGTAAGGCGATTAGAAACAAATGAAAAATGAGACCAAGCAAACTTGAGGCTCATTTCAGCTTCTCCACAAAGTCTACTGCACAAGGAAATGTTATTCTTCATTTTTGTTTTATTTTCACATGCTTTTATTGTGCAATAATAAAAAATAAATCTAAGTGGTCTGTAGAAACAATACACATGCAAAGAAATACATTAATAAATCAACAAAATCAACAGTACTCATTATATATCATCCCCAAATGTCTGCTCATATATTTCCAAGTTCTTACAGTGCATATAAAAATTAACAAGAATGCTGATCTTCAGAGAGGAACTAATTCAGCAGGAGCTCCAATAGAGAATGGCTTGGTTCTTGTTTCTGAGATTCCTGTTGCTGAGACTCACACAGGAGGAGACTCAGCATGATTTCTGATAGCTGGCATGCCTTATGAGGTAGACTGTACTTGGAGCAAGCAGTTCCACAGATAATCATATCTCAAACCAAGTCTTCAGAAGTTATTTCCTGGATTTTGAATTGCACCTGGAAAGAAATTGGTGCCCAGTGCAGCTCCTGTAGCAGTGGAGTTAGTATGAGCACCTCCAGTCGTTCCTGTTAATACACAGATGGTGCATTCTGTAGCAACTGAAGTTTCTAACGTTCCATTGGGAAGTGATAAAAGTGTGAGTGATTTTTCCCAGTTTCTTCCATCCCAGAAACTGCCTCAGTTGGTGCACCAACTGAAACTGGATGAAGACTATCCTGGTCATAGCTTCCATTTGGTCTTCCAGGAGCTCAGAACAACCTTGAGATTATTAACCAGCTCTTCTTGGGGATAAATAACTTTATCCCCAAGTTGTTAACACAACAAGAGCTAATTTTGGAACTATCTCAGAATCAGTTGATTTCTGGAATTAACAACCTTAACAACTGGTTAATCTTGCCTGGATTGTTTGAGCATTTGATTTGGGGGAAAAAACCCAAGGCCATAATAGAGAAGTATCAAAATGCTAGAGCTGTTTTATTTTAGGCAGAATTAGATGTAAATCACAGAGATATAGATCCTTCAGAAAACCCTAACCCTCTCAAGTGTCAGCTTCACCCACAATAAACCTTTGAAACATGCTCCCTGCAGTTCTTTTAAGGAGTAAGGAATGACAACATAGCAGCCTCCAGACTGTCAGAAAAAAGCTCAGCAAGAGGTTTAACAGCCCCAGTGTAGAAGAATCCTTATTTAAACTTCAGCTCTTTTAAACTAAGCTATTAATTTTCCCTGTGTGCTGAGGCTGCCAGGCTTGACATGACATGGAAGCATGATCACTGACTTACCCTTCTGGGATGAGATGCTTTGCTGCCTCTGACTGTTCAGCCTTGAAACACTATTCACAAAAGTGTACTTAGGTTCCATTTCTGTTGACATAATTTATCCCAGGAGGGGGTAACATTAAATGTTGTGGCTCACCACATTAAAGAAGTTGAGAGCTAAGTATGTGATTGATGCTCAAAACAATGCAAACTTTGTCACCCCAATGCAGAGACGTAGAGTTGAATAAGATGAAGATTTATTGCTAACTGCTTGTATCAGAAAAGGACCCTACTGCATTAGATGCTGATACTCAACTTTATGATGTAAAAATAAAGTTGCAACATTGAAAATGGTATTAACAACTTCAGAAATCTTCAAAGTCCTTCAAAAGACTGCAAAGCATTATGCAGGTCCTGAGGTTAATTGGCAACTTCCTACTAGGATTCATTTCAATCTGAAACTCTACTTTGATGGGTTGATTCAATAGGAATGTTGCCAAAGCAAACCATCTCTTTAAAATGTTGCCAAGTCCTATTTCATAGTTCCCAAAATCTCCTGATTGGATTGGCATGAAGAAAGTGTCCAGTAGAAAAAATTCTTTCCTGGATCTCGGCTGCAGTGTCTGATGACATCCAATAGGGTAAGGTGGCATTTAGTGGTGCCCTCAATTCTTTCCGCAAATGTGTAGGAAAGGTTTAAAATTGATGAGACAATTATGACTAGGGATACTTGGGAGGATTCAGCTATACTTCTATGGTTCTAATGTAGAATGATGCTTCTGTGGGTACATGTGCAGAATATAGCATTCCCTTGCAGTTCACATTTCTCTAAACGTTAATTATTGAGAGATAGGGGGAAATGGGAGATTATTAATACCAGGGAACCACATACAGTACAATATACTATCTGGTTCCATCTCCCACCCCAAAAAAGCTATACCCTCTGTCAGAGAACTGATCTGGGCAGGCAATCCTGTTGGGCTTTGATTTCCTAAATCTGACATGCCTTTTCCTCCAAGGGACAGTAGAGCTGGTTAGCACACTAACCTGAAATTTTGTGGATCATGTCCCATATCTCCTATGATGGAGCTGCTTCTTAAATCCCCAGTTACTGACAATGAGGACTCACATGTATGCCATTTAATATATTTATATCCTATCTCCAAAGGAACCTTCTGAATGAAATCTTTATGGCTTATAGAGTAATAACAATGAAATGAAGACTAAGCTGTAAAAGAAGGTGAACAGCAGAAGACTATTAAAGAAAAATATGTCCTTGGTAAAATAATAATCATACGAAGGAATAAAGGAAGAAAAGGAAAAGAGGAGTAGATCCACCTATCCCAGAAACCATTTCTGCCAATAATCATCAGTCATCTCCTGCCAACAACCGTGACAAAGATTCAGGATCCCAACATGAAGAACTGATGCAAACATAATTTTGCTTTTCTTTTCCACCAGTTGTTAGTATAAGCCTGACAGCTGCCTTTTTTTTTTTATTGCTCTGTAACTAACCTGCCCAAGTGCAGCTATACATTGTTTAACTAAATAAAGAACCTCATTGGTGCAACTTACACAACTAATGAGAAACAAATGAATCACTCAGTTTCTGGGCAATTCTGTGTAACAGAAGTGAAATGAATGAGCCCACTTGTTTGCAACACAAAAAAACTATTTTCTGTGTACATTTGGAACACAGATGGAAAATTTTAAAAATGTTTTTGGCAAATGAGATTAAAAATGTGCCTGATTCTGTGAGCCAGGTACTTGAGATTGTGTCATCTTATTTATTTATTAAACTTATATGCCACCCACCTCACCAAAAGTGACTTCAGGAGGCTTACAATCATTCAATAAAAATACCATATAAAACATTAACACAATAGAGATCTTAAATTGAAAATTCAGTTTAAATTAAATTGACCAAGATGTAGAGGAAGAGAGCAAAGTGTGCATGGGGAGGAGACTGATATTATCTAATCCATTAGCTGTCTCCAGAATGCCATACCCCAATTGGAGACCCAGGCCAGTTGGCATGTTTTAAATTTAAAGCCCTTTTGGAAGGCCAAAAGGTTAGGTGTGGATCTCACATCGGGGGTGGGCACAATGTTCCAAAGTGTGGGAGCCACAGCAGAAAAGGCTTTTCTTCTGGATGCCACTAGGCTAAATTCCTTGATGGACATGGTCCACAGCATGTCCTTTCTACCAGCGTGGGTGGAACAGACTAGTTCCATTGGGGTGGTTCCTCAGACCCGTGTCATGAAGGGCTTTAAGGGTGATAACCAATATCTTGAATTGGACCTGAAAGCAAACTGACAACCAGTGCAGCTCACAGAATGGTGGTGTAACATGGACTGTGCTAGGGTCCCCAAGAACTGCCTATGCAGCTGCATTCTGCTCAGTTTATCTTAGAAAGTTTGATGGCGTATTAGAGATGAAAGAGTATCCACCAGTTCATGCAATATGGTAGATTAGACTAAATATGGCACAGCCCAGCAACTCTCTTAGTATTCTAGGTGAATTGAGACCCCACATTAAGCCATGATCTATCTTGTTTATGGTATGGACCTGCTATATAGGTAGTCCTCAACTTGCAAGCCTTTGTTTAGTAACCAAGTTACAACTGCACAGAAAAAAGGGACTTATGACCATTTTTCACACTTACGACAGTTGCAGCATTCTCATGGGTCATGTGATTAAAATTTGGGCACTTGACAACTGTAATGTATTTATGACTGTTGTAGTCTCCCAGGTTCATGTGATAACCATTTGTAATTTTCCCAGCTAAATGCTGTATTGCTTGTACTCTGTTTTTTGGTTAATTAAATTAATTCTTAACACACCAAACTGTTGGCTCGTCCGGGGAACATGCGAGTCAGATAGGTATAGAAGTCTTTATTTGCTCGCGTTCGTCACCATAGCAAAGACCTAAAAATCAAAGTCGGCATTGAGAGCTACTGCCTCTCAACGCCCATTTAAACACAGTGGGCTTCACTGCACCAATTGCCGATCCTGGTTTGTGTGACAGGGGTGTATAGCCAATCAGAAAATCACGCTCTCCTGGCGCAAACTCCACCACCTAGCTCGTGCCTCACCTGACTGCCTATTAACCCCAACACCTAACACCCGTGAATCGTGGTCCATCAGTTCGTTGTCTCTCTCCCCTAATCAGGTTACTGCTCCCTCTTATCGGGATATCACTGCGTCTGATCAGGTTTGTTTGGCGAGCCAAGTGCGGGCTCAACAGGCGGCCCCCTCTACCAGGAGCTGACCTGTAGATGGATACAAGAAAACATAGTTAGCCTGGATTACGTAGTTGCCCACCAAGACCCCCTGGCTTTTGTGGATGCAGTCTATGATATTTCCGTAAAAGACGGGGTGCATTGATGTCATGTGGTTGTACCCACGACGCGTCCTCCAGCGGATATCCCTTCCAGTGGACCAGGTATTTTAACCTTCCCCTGTGAACCACTGAGTCCAAAATTTCTGCTATTTCGTAATGCTCCCCATGTACAGGCCCAGGTGCTTTGTTGGGTAACCGAACCTTCCCCGCGGACTTCAACAGGCTGCAATGGAAGACTGGGTGTATTCAACCGAGGTAAGGAGGTAGTTTCAATTGAACCCTAACAGGATTAATAATTCGAATGATCGGAAAAGGGCCGAGGTATTTGAGACCCAGTTTCTTACTAGGGACTTTGGTCTTAATATACTTTGTGGATAAAAATACTAACTGTCCTAGGTGGAAGGGTTCTTGGGTTGCCCGTTTTTTATCAGCTTGGAGTTTATATTTTTCTGTCACGTTGGCTAGTGCCACTTGTACCTGTGGCCATAAAATCGACAGAATCGTGCTCCATTCCTGTGGTGTACTTTCCCCTCCCTGTGGCCGTCTGCATAAATATGGTATAGCTGGAAAGTCCTTACCCATAGTCACCTTTAAAAGTGTTAGACCCGTACTCCAATGAACCACATTGTTATAGGTGACCTTGGCAAATGGCAATAAACTAACCCAGTTGTTCTGTTGATAATTGACATAGCTGCGGAGGTAATGCTCTATCATCGTGTTTGCTTGTTCCACTGCTCCATTGGTACATGGATGAAATGTGGAGCTGAGGCCCTGTGAAGCATCTAACATACGTATGAACTGTCGCCAAAAGTGGGTGGTAAACTGCACCCCTCGATCAGAGATTATACGTCGTGGAGCGCCATGGAGCCGATATATATGTTGAATGAATAGCCGAGCTAGCTTTTGTGCCGATAGTAATCCTTTGCAGGGGATGAAATGTGCCTGCTTTGAAAATAAATCAACTACTGTCCATATCACCATGTGTCCTTGGCTATCAGGCAACTCAACAATAAAATCCATTGAGATGTCCTCCCATGGGGTTTGTGGCTCTGCAACCTTTTGTAGCAGACCAGACGGTTTTCCAGGTTTTTGCTTTGTCACAGCACATATTTGGCACCCAGCACAATAGGTTTCTACGTCTTTTCTAAGCTTTGGCCACCAAAATTGTCGTCAAGCTAAATGCAATGTCTTCAGGAATCCGAAATGTCCTGCAGACCTAACATCATGACATTGTCTTAACACCTCATCCCTCACTGCCACAGGAACATATAGTTTGCCCTCCACCCAGGCGAGCCCATCCTAAAAGACAACGTTGAATGGTGCTCTTTAGCCCACTCATCTGTTCCTAACGCAATTTGCAGTTTTTCCTTCCATCCGGGCTGTTCCCCGTAGGGGATCGTTCTTTGCACTGTCTGCACTGTCGGTAATACACCCTGTATTACAGGGATTTGTTAGCTGTCCCATTGGGGCATCCGAGATAGAGCATTGGCGAGGAAATTCTTCCCAGCCGGTATATATCATAGATTGAACCTGAAGCAGTGGAAGTATTGTGCCCACCGTAATTGCTTAGCTGATAGTTTACGTGGAAATTGGAGGGCCTCTAAATTCTTGTGGTCCGTCCAGACCTCGAATTGATGTTCAGCTCCCTCTAAGAGGTGTCTCCAGGTGAGCAAGGCCCAACGTATGGCAAACACCTCTTTTTCCCAGACTGTCCATCTATGTTCCGTAGGTGTCAGTTTTCTGGAAGTATAAGCACACGGGTGTAAATCCCCGTGTTCGTTTTGTTAACAGGACGGCCCCGACAGCGACGTCACTGGTGTCTGCCTGCACAATGAATGGGGTGGTGGGTTCGGGATGTTTCAGAATTGGTTCACTGGCAAACAAAGATTTTAGGTGCTCAAATGCTTCCTGACACTTGACCGTCCATTCCACAAGCTAACCTGGTTTGGGTTTTGTGGTAATATCTTTTGTTCTTAATAGATTGGTAAGGGGTAATGCTACCTTTGTGAAAGACAGGATGAATTGCCTATAGAAATTGGCAAACCCCAAAAAGCTCTGTAATTGACGTCGGGTTTTTGGGGCTTGCCATTCCAACACAGCTGTCACCTTCGCGGGATCCATCCCAAGACCCCTTTGGGATACACGATAACCAAGATAATCTATGGTGTCCTTGTGGAACTCGCATTTCGAAAGTTTCACGTACAACCTAGCTCGCAAAAGTTTCATTAACACCTGGCGTACCAGTCGCACGTGTTCCTCCATTGTCTTAGTATAGATCAAAATATCATCTAGATAGACTAAAACCCCCCGGTAAAGATATTCATGTAGCGTTTCGTTTATCAGCTGCATAAATACGCCAGGTGCTCCTTGCAAGCCGAATGGCATGACCCTATATTGGTAACTCCCCAATGGACACATGAATGTGGTTTTCCACTCATCTCCAGGTTTTATCCATACTCGATAGTACGCTTCCCGTAAATCAAGTTTTGTAAACACTCGTCCCGTTGACAATGCTGATAATAGGTCCTTGAATAACGGAAGGGGATAGGTGTTCTCAATGCACACCGCATTCAGGCAGCTATAATCCACACAAAGACGAAGCCCTCCATCTTTTTTTTCCTGAAATAAAACCAGGGCAGCCAATCAAGATCTACTGGGTTGTATGAACCCTCGGGCCAAATTTTTCTCAATGTACTTGCACATTTCCTCATGACACTCTTTTGGTGTCATGGCGTATATGTGGGGCTTCGGTAATCATGCCCCGGGGACCAACTCGATTGCGCAATCCGTTGATCTATGGGGAGGCAATGTCTCGCATTCCTGCTCATCGAACACTTCCATCAAATCATGGTATTCTCTGGGAATACTGGTTGCCTGTTTTGTTTTTTGCCCGGTTTTAAGATCCTCTTTACGGGGTCCATCTGGACCTACCTCCAACCATATGTGCCTACAACACCTTCCCACCACATAACAGGTTCCCATTTATCAAGCCAGACTAATCCCAATAAATTTTTTATCTCGATTTTAAATTTTAGTCTATTTAAATTTTTATATTTTTAACTAATTAGATTTATTATTATATTTATAGAAATGTTTTATTGAATGTTTTGTTTGTAATATTGTGAGCCGCCCAGAGTCCTCCGGGAGATGGGCGGCATATAAATATAATAAATAAATAAATAAATAATAAATAAATATCATGGGTTCAGTCATCTTCTCTACGACAATAAACCTTATCATTTCCCAATGGTCGCCTATTTGTAACTTTACTGGTTCAGTCACCAATGTGGCTGCTTTTTCCCCCATAATGGACCCATCCATCTGTTCGAATTTTATGGGAGGCTGTAGGTGCAGTATGTAAGCCCATCTCCTCGACTATCGCCTGCTGGATGAGACATCGAGTGCACCCTGAGTCAATCAATGCACTATATGGATGGGCAACCATGTTTCGTGTATTCTGTAGGGTCACCTGTATAACAAAAGGGCTAACCAGATCACTTACCATGGAATCTTGGAGTTCCTCCTCCGAGCTGTCATCGGATCCCTCTATACCAGTTTCTGTTCATGGACCACGTCCTTCACTCGACATGGGGGTAAGACTTTCCCTTCCAGATTGGCTTGAAGCTAATGTTGCTACACGTGAACGTCCGGATGGTGTGGTGCGGCCTCAGCTCCCCGGAACCTTTGCCTGTGGCTGGGATGTTGGACGGAGAGGCGGGGCGGTGCATTCTGCGGCCCGATGATCCTCCTGGTTGCATCGGAAACAACGAAACGGCACCCTCCATGCCGACTCTCTGGTCACTGCTGATATTGCTTTATCCGTTGCAGGCCGGTACAGTGAAGGCCTCTCTGACGTTCGGCATGGCACAAAGCCTCTAGCCTCCCCTCGTCCTCTAAACTCTTTTAACCCTATGTCCAGGTCAATAGCTGCACTACACCAAACAGACAGCTGGGGCGGTAATCCTCGGTATCCACAAGATTGACGTAAATCCCTGTCCAGGCCCATCCTAAATTGATGAACCAGCATCTGCTCTGGCAATGACCTTAATCTCCCCACCACTCTCCTAAACTCCTTCACGTAATCCTTGGCCGGCCTGCCCCTTTGTCGTAACGACATTAATTCTCCTTCGGCTAGCTGCACCCGTGACCCATCTTCAAACCTCTGGCGTAGGGCCTCTAAGAACGGTCCTATACTAGTCAACTCGGAAGCATGGTCAGTGTGGAGATCCGCCACCCACTCCGCCGCCTCTCCTGATAATACCCCCGTCACTGCCACCACCATGGCCCACTGCGATGGGTAGCGGTGACCATGTAAATTCAAATGACTTAAGATCTGACTGATAAATAATGCTAACCATTCGGGGCTCCCATCAAAAGCCGCTTGGATTGTTTGGGCAAATAAAAAGCCAAGGATTAAATTGAAAATAATGCAAGATGTAAGAGAAAGAGGTGGTCTCAAAATG
>JANHFM010013784.1:0-11892 GCA_032468115.1 Grayia smithii | reverse complement strand
ATTGCTACCGGTTCTCTGAACCACCTGCCATCATCTCTACCGGATCGCCCGAACCGGGCCGAACCTGGAGCATTTCACCCCTGGAGCTAAGGAATCTACCAATTTACATCCCAAACTGCCCTGTTTTAAAATTGTAATGACTGACGAGTCTCATTACTGAACTGTTTCAGTTATAATGAAAGTGTGCTATTGAAGTAACACAATACATGTCTTCTAAGTCTTGAATGGAGAAAATGCACCCTAAGAAGAAGTGCCACAGTATTCTAGGTTTTAGGGCCTACTCTACTGTTTCCATCCACTGCCTTGCTAAAAGTAGTTTCATGACTTTGGTTAGGTCCTCCGTTAAAGATATTGCACTGAGAAGGGTTCTGACATTTCCCATTATATAGTTTAAGAACTAATACTGTTTGAGGAATGACAGAATGTTACCATAGAAATTCCATGCTGCTGATTGATGTGCTTCAGCATGACTTGTTCTTGTAGCAAAGATTAATGTTATTGATCTATATCAGGGGTGTCAAACTTGTGGCATCATGTCATCATGTGAAGTATCGTGACTTTTTCCCCTTTGCTAAACTGGGGGTGGGAATGGTCAGTGTAGCCAGGCACATCCAGCCTGCGGGCCATGAATTTGACACTCCTGATCTATATAATGCCAATATAAAAATAATCTGCTGTCAGCAACTGTAAGAAATGGAGTGAAAAGATATGAAAGTATGTATACTGGATTGCAATTTAAATTATGGGGTTTTCAAGCAACCTAGTATAAAAGTTGCTCTTCCTTTTAACATACTCTAAAATGTATCTGATAGTTAAAAATTATGTACTGAAAGAAATAAAATTAATATATTTAATATGGATTCGTTATATCTTTTTATTAAATAGATAATTAAGCCTGACTTCTTAATATATTTCATTGTTTTCATATTGCTCATATTTGAACTTTTATTACAATCAGCTGCTAGTTTCTTTGTTATTTTAGTTTCTTCTTGGTGCTTCTTGAAAAAGGAGCATGTTCCTCAGAACACTGTAACAATTCCAAAAGCAAACAGTTTTCCTTTTGTAATTTCACTGTCTAAAGATTTATTATTTGTTATTTGGGTTTTGAAGCCATAATTTAAAATTTTACTTCAAACACTACACTGAAATTTAGTTTTCTTAAAATATACACCAAACCTTAAAGTGTAAAAGGATATTTAGGTCACTGACTCCAATCCCTGCTTTATCCAGAGTTCCAAATTAAATGCAAAAGATCAAAATTAAACAGAACATCTCTAAATGTATAAATATCCTGCTTGGGAGGAAAAAAATAATTTCTTGCTTCTGTCAAGATGGAACTCAAATTCTGTAATAGCATGATTTGAAGAGTCTATGGAGATTCTGAGTCATCCAGGTCATGGTTGTCCCAAAGGTGCTTTTTCAAAGAAGCAACTGGACTTTTTGATTTATCTTTGAAGACGTTACTCAAGCATCAGAAAGCTGAAGAAGCTTCTTGGATGAGAAGTAAAACGTCTTCAAAGAAAAAACAGAAAGTCCAGTTGCCTCTTGAAAAAGCACCTTTGGGATATGATTGAAGAGATGTAGTAGATAGAAAATGGAGACCATTCTGTTATATTTATGTAGCTATGGAAGAAAATGGAAAGAAAATGTGTTCTGGATTAAATAGTGCAGTTAAATGTAGCTTCAGAAACTTCTTAGATTATGTAAGATATTTATCAGATCCGTATATCTGCCATTCTTCATGGAAGAAGGGGGGGGGATTTGGTGTTGTCACATTTAGTTCTTTTCCTATGTGTCCTAAGTATCCAATTCCTGCCTGTATATTCCTCTTTGTATAAACTTTAACCTGATTTATAACCATTGCCTGGTGCCAGGAATGCCTGGAGAATTCTCACACCTTGGGAGATGTAAGGGGAAAGGGAGTGGATTGTAAGATGACCCTTCATATCTGTTTCTCAGAGAGGCTGGTACAATTCATCTTCATACTGGTGGATTGGTCAGAATCCACATGGGAAGGTAGGTAGGGGCTTCCTAATTTCCTTTCTCCTAATTTCTAATTTCCTTTCTCCTGAACTGCATGCCCTGAGGGACCCCAGAGCCTGCTTTGAGTTTTGACTTGTTTTCATCCCTTTCAATAAAAGGCTCCACAAAGTTCTCAAGAGTTCATACTTTCTTGGAAGAGGGGGAGAAACTGGTCATTACATAAAGCAAGCTCTGCAATAGTGGTCAACCTGGAGATGAAATTTTTTCCATCCTTAATTTCCATTCTGCTGAGGAGATCCTGCAAGAATGCCGAAATGAAGCAGTGAGCAAGGGGAAGCCGAGTGCTGGGAAGAAACCTTAACAACTACCCAGCCAGACACCGGCTCCATATGTCCCATATGTCCCATCAAGGACATCAAAGCTGTCCTTGAAAGCTCCATGAAGCCCTGATGGTCGACCGGCATAGGAAAGAAAGACAGCTGGGATGGAAGAGCCAAGGGAGTGACTCTCACCCTCAGCAGCTATAAGCCTGGGTAGAAAAGGGAGCTGGGGCCCCTCTCTGGTCAGGAAGAGCTGACCACTGGCAGATGATCAACTAAAGCAGTACATCAACCATATCATAGTGGAAGCCCTGGAAAATCTCAACATTTGAGGCAAACAGGGTTGCCAACGAAGGAGAGTGGGTGGACCAGGAGCCGAGGAAACTTGAGCCATCACCCCTGACCCAGCCACGGCTGACCAAGCAGACAACCAAGTTGGCAAAGCAGCAGCTGTGCCAGGTACCCAACTTCGCACTGTCCCAGCCCAGGCAATCATCCTTGGCCAACCCAGGAGACCACAGCTAGAGAGGAAGGCCCCTCCCTTGGGGGTAAAATTCGATGAAGACTGCCAAAAGTTGAGATTTTTCCTGGCCCAAGTCCTCACCTACATACAAGAGTACAGGTGAAATTTCCCAACCCAGGAGGCACGAGTGCAAGTCGTTACCCTAACCCTAGAAGGGGCAGCTGGCCAGGTGGATGGTGAGCCACCACAACTCTGACACTCCAGAGCTATGAAACTTTGATCGATTCATGACAGCCTGCACCACTATTTCAAAGATCCCCTAGCCAATCGCAAAGCCTGCAACCGCAAGGTTGCTTTATACACTGAAGAATTCCAGGACCTGGCTAGCTGAGTCGACTGGCCAGAAGATATCCTAGTCTGCTGGTTGATACATGGACTAAACGACAACCTGTACACTACCTGCCTGGCCTGTGGCACCCTTAACTGCCTGCATTAATGGTATCTGATGGCAGAGGAGGTAGAGATTTACATGACCCCAAACCAGTACCGCACCAGCAGGGCTTGGAGAAGATCCCCACCCCAGGGGAAGCAAGAGCCATTCAAACCCAAATCTGTCATGGCACCGAGGCCATCAGATTCCTTTAAGTGTGGGAAGGAGGGACACCACGCAGCAGAATACCAGTCAAAAACCCCTGTGGGAAGCCTGATTGCCTGTCAGGGAGGAAGCTTGCAAAACCCAACCCCTGAGGAAAAGAAACTGAGAAGCCAAGAGGCCATGGAATTCCGTTCCCCTCCAAAATCAGAGGAAGGATCTCCGATGACCTGAGAGGACCTAACCCACTCTGAAAGTGATCCAGAAGATGACCCGCTGGTAAGAATCCCAATCAAACCACTCACCCTACCCCTAAGACTGTTTATCCCCAGCCGAGGGAAAGGGGAGGAAGTAGCAGCACTGCTGGACTCAGGGTGCCCCCAATGCTTAATTAGCCCAACCCTGTCAGGGAGATTGGGAATTCACCTAAGGAAAATGAAAACCCCATCGCTTTTTGCCAGCTAGATGGAACTGTAGGGGGTGGGGAGCCACCCATTTTTGCCACAAAACCATTGCAAATGATGCTGGGGGATCATAGCAAGACCCTCACATTCATAGTAGTCCCAGGAATGGAATGGCCACTAGTCCTAGGGATAATGTGGCTGCAGAAGTGGAACTCTAAAATAAACTGGAAGAGCAGAACCATAAAATTCCAGGGACATGTAACTTTCACAAATATGAAAGAGGAAGGAAAGGAAAACAGGGAAATGGCAATCACCAGCCACCCTGCTGAACCCACTAACATCCCCAAAGAATACCAGGATTTGCCTGAGGTTTTTAGTGAAGAGACATCTGATGGACTTCCACCCCATTGCACCACGGACTGTGCCATTGAGATCCTACTAGGGGCTAAATTTCCAAAACCGAAAATGTACTGCATGTCCCCCAGAGAACTAGATGAACTCAGAGCATTTATCGACAAAAACCTAAAAAGGGGTTTCATCGAACTCACCCAACCAAAAATAGCAACCCCAGTGTTATTCCATGAAAAGAAAGATGGCTCTCTATGCCTCTGTGTTGACTACCAAAACCTTAACACGATCAGCATGGAAAATATGTACCCACTCTCCCTCATGAAGGATATGCTGGTTCACCTCTCTAAAAGACAAGTCTTTTCAAAGATTTATTTATGAGAGGCATACTACCACATCAGAATTAGGAAAGGGGATGACTGCTTTTAACACCCTGCTGAGGTGCTACCAATTTAAAGTACTCATTTTCAGATTACAAGGGCCCCCTGCCTTGTTTATGCAATGAATTAATGAGGTACTCCATGATCATTTATACAAAGGGGTCCAAATTTACTTTGTTGACATTCTAATTTACACCGAAACAAAAGCAGAACACATAAAACTAGTCCAAACAGTTCTTGCTAAACTCCAAGCCACAAAACTCTATGCAACACTCTCTAAATGTGAGTTCACCCAAGAAAGAATTGACTACTTGGGATATATAATATCCCATGAGGGAATGGAGATGGATCCACTAAAAGTAAAAGCCGTCATCAATTGGGAGCCACCCCAAACCCATATACAACTACAAAGTTTCCCTGGTTTTGCTAACTTTTACCGTCAATTCATTCCAGCCTTTGCTAAAATTGCCCTCCCCATTACGAACTTGCTAAAGATGAAAGGGGGAGGGAAACTAAAACCAAGGCAACCCCTTAACTGGACAACGGAATGCCAAGCAGCATTCGAAAAACTCAAACAACTATTCTCAGCTGAATCAGTCCTAAAACACCCAGATCCAGAACAACCATTTGTCATCCAAGCAGATGCCAGTGTCAGGGTTCCAATTCACCCTTGGAAGCATTATTAGTTAGGTTCCAAGCTGCCAGTAACGTGACAGTAGGAGCGGTCCTACTTCAAAACAATGAACAGGGACAATTGCAACCAAGTGCATACACGTCCAAGAAATTGACAGAAACCGAGCAAAGATGGGCCATATGGGAGAAAGAGGCTTATGCAGTATGATGGGCCCTCCTCACATGGAGACAATTCTTAGAAGGGAACAAAATACCCTTTGAAGTCTGGACTGATCATAAAAACTTAGGAGGTCTGAAAACCCCATGAAAACTCTCCCCCAAACAAGTACGTTGGGCACAATACTTTAAACATTTTAATTTTACCCTCAAATATTTCCCAGGAGGGAAAAACTTCTTAGCTGATGCCCTTTCCAGAAAATCCCAATACAACAGCAAAAAGACTGAAATTGTTAAACCTATGCTCCAAACACCCCAGCTAGCTGCCAAAGTAATTACTTGAGCACAAGCCAAAAGAGAACCACTTGCTGACAATGCAACAGTCTCAAAATTTAAGGAGGCACTATTTAAGGATGACTGGTTTCAAGCACACAAAAACATTTGTTCGCTCAAAGACGATTTAGCCTGGGTTGAAGACAAACTTTACATTCCTGCTAGCCAAAGATTGGAGCTCATTAAGCTATGCCATGACTCCAGGATAGCTGGACATTTTGGATTTGTGAAAACTCTACACCTAATCAAAAGGCAATTCTGGTTGCCATCCTTTAAAAAAGACATTGAGAGCTATGTGGCTAGCTGCCCCACCTGCACAGCTGCAAAAAGATGACAAGGAAAATCCACAGGACTTTTACAAACTGTAGCAGAACCTTCAGCATCCTGGAGAGAGATTTCTATGGATTTTATAGTGGAGCTGCCTGAAAGCACAGGAAACACAGTTATTTACCACAGTTATCCCACCGCCCCATGCGCTCACATAGGGCTGCACTCCTCAGAGTACCATCGGCCAGACAATGTCGGCTGGTGGTGCCCAGGGCGAGGGCATTCTCTGTGGGCGCACCAACCCTCTGGAATACACTACCCACCAACCTCTGGACTGCTCCTGACCTCCGCTCCTTCCATCGTGATCTAAAGACATGGCTTTTTAAACAAATCTGCTGAGGTGATCAGGTTTTATTTCATGTTTTTAAATGGTTTTTTAAATAAGTTTTTAAATTTTTCATTGTTATATTTATAATATTCAAAACTTTTGTAAGCCGCCCCGAGTCCTTCAGGAGAAGGGCAGCATATAAATATGATAAATAAATAAATAAATACATCCCAAATGACCAACATGAGATAGCAATGGAACTGGTTAAAGATCTTACTGCAAGAAGCTCTTTAAAATCCGAGAGACTGTTAAAAGAGAAGGTAAGTGAAAGAAAATACTAATTTAGCATGCTTCTTGTTTTTCCAATTCACTTGAACATTGTTTTCAGCTAAAAACCTGATGAAATTGCTGTTAGACACATTCAATAACTCCACAGCAGCCCCTAACTGCAAAATACATTGATAAGATACCATTATACTTAATTAAAAGACTACTGATCATGTTTTAATGAAATGCTGAACTTACTAAATGAGCCTGGGTACATAGCAACAAGAGCAACTTAAGCTCAATTTTTTAATACATAAAAACAAAGAGAGCAAAAGAAAAACATAATCTTATTTACATAATAGAGCCAAAATATGCCCATGAATTAATTCATTTTGGGAAAATAATCTGTTAACTGTTTTCCACTAAAAAGCAAATAGACATTTCTATCAAAGTAGATTGCATCACCAAGATTTTACAGCTGATTACTACAAATCAATTTTTATATTATTTATTAACAGATATTGGTTACATCTTATAAGATTACTATGTTCTATGTTGACCCCTAAATTTTACTTAAATTGGTTAAATTTCTTAAAGCTATACCTTTAATAACCACCCTACCTACAGTACATTTGTTCTACAGGCAGCCAAATACATGAAGATCTTTGAAAAGATCAAATGTGTTTCATTTATGTTAAAAAAACCTAAAACACAGAACGTAAAAATACCCTGCCTCCACCACCACTAGTGTTAAACTGGGGAAAGTGTCTTAAAGGTGATGAGGAGAGTTTCCTGGGAAATAAAAATTGCTTTGGTGATTCAGATACAATTCTAATATAGAACATATTAGAATATATTCTATGTTTAACATTGAACAAGTTCTCATTTGTATTATCAAAGTCACCTAAAATTAATTTTACTAATTGGAATTGAGACTGATTGCCCCAAATCACCCAGTTACCTCCATGATATTTCTGATTTAAGTTCAACAATTTAACTATACTATACTGACTTCTTTAAGTTCACATTAAGACTTCTGTAAATGAGGAAGCTAACTCTTTAACATAGAGCCAAATTGGTGTAGTGGTTAAGACACCAGGCTAAAATCCAGGTCATAAATTCTAATCACACTTTAGATGTGAAGCTATGTGGGTGACTTAAGGCCAGTAGCTCTCTCTCAGCCCTAGGCAAAGGAAAGAGCAAGCAACTTCTGAACATCTTGTCAAGATAACTGCAGAGACTACTCCTGGCAGTCCCCAGGAATCAACAGTGATTCAAAAAACAACAAAACTGTTTAGTAAAACCAACCTATTCCAAGGATTGTTATGAAGGCTAAATTAGGAGTGAATACATGGATAGTAACTTCAGCTTTTTCATAAAATGTGGGATATAAATTATATAAAAAATAATGAGTACAAGGTTAAGTCTTTTTTTATGAGTACAAGGTTAGTCTTTTTTTCTTGAAAATTAGTATCTATTAAAGTCATGTACACTTAGGTGTGTGTAGCATTTTTTTGTTGTAATAGGTTTTTATCATCATCATCATCAAAACTGAAATTACAAGATAGCATATACATCTTGATTAATACAACTCAATAATTATCAATTTGTGCAGTAAGCATTTATAAGTGCCATGAAGGTAGACTTTTTGAAATGTCAAGAGGTGCTAAATAAAGCATCACAATGTATTAATGGGCAAGTAGTCCTCATTTAGCAACTACCTCATTTAGCAATTTTTCAGAGTTATGATGGTAATGAAAACTTCATGGGCATACTGCTCATTCTCAATCTTTGCAAATCTGAAAAGCAAAGGAAAGGTGAAGTAGGATTCATAAGCACAATTGCTTAACAACTGAGTTGCCAGTTTCAATTGTGGCCACTAAGTAGGTAGAGAAATGAAGGAACCTAGAATCACAAGTTCACTGGATAATGTCTGCTTAAATGATTAATAAACCTACAGTACATTTGATGGTGAAGATGGGAATCAAACATATAATTATGTTTTCCTAAACTCAAGAATAAAGATGGACCATATGCTGGAGAAGAAGAAATTAATCCTTGCGAGGAAGGAAATTTGAAAAAATTTACAAAGTTCATGAATTTTAATGAACTTAAGGATCAGTTAAAGCAACGTTTTTCCTGTGGGAAGTAGCTGTAAATTGAGCTACTGACATTGAGAAAAAGCAAGAAGGGGAATGTATTTTTGGCTTATGGATTTGGTGACAGATGTAAAGAATACCATGGATCACAAGGTTCATTTCTGGACCAAATAAACAGTGACTTCTTCACAGGAGCCAATAATTACCAGAGAGAAATTCACATATTATGGCCATGAGTGAATAATCGAGTAGATTATGCTTGGTAAGATTGAAGAAAGTAGAAGAGGAAGGCAATGGACGAAAATAGTTATCTGAGATTAGAGATGTTAGTGGAACTTTCTGGGAAGCATTATAAATAGTTACTTGACAAGGTCAGGTCAAGATAGCAACCTTCTGTACATACCATACCACCTTCAGAAGATAAACCCATTACTTGCTTAATAAATACTGCCTAAGACTGGGTTTCATTTCACAGGTTTGATTAGTAATTGCAATTTTCATATTGATGATATAAGTAGTCAATCAACTTTTAGCAAAATGTCATTAAATATTATAATTCCTTGTTACATGCCTTAACTATTATGATGATTTTCTAACTTTCAAAATTATTTGGCTGGCTTTTATGATACCAACTTTCATGTTAAACTTACAGTACATCATTGATGCTTATATGACTTGAATGAATACATTATTGTGTGTACCTCATGTGCTTGTTGATGTCCTGTGTTGGAACTGGGATGGAGATGGTGCATCCCTCCTTGCATTCCTTGATATTTCAACAGCTTTTGATACTACCAGTATCAACCGCAGTATTCTTCTGAGTCAGTTCCAGGGACTGGAGATAGAAGGCACTGTTATATGGTGGTTCTCTTCCTTCCTCCAGAACCAGCTTCAGTTGATGTTGGTTGGAGAAGAAAAAGAAGTTCTATCCCAATCCCTGGAAGGTATACAAGTTTTGATGGGGAGGAATCACCTCCAATTCAGTTATGCATCAAGTGGATGTGTCTATTGGATCCACTTAGATCTGGAGATATTCCATTCTTAATCTTAGATGGATTGCATTTCTTCATTCAAAAGTGGTGTGCAATCTAGAAGTACTCAATGAGCAGGTGTTAGTTGTGGCCAGGAAGGTCTTTGCACAACTTTATCTAATATACCTATTGCACCCTTTCCTAAATCATAAGGCTATTCAGGGTGTCACTTGTGCCCTAGTGTCACAGCTCAAATATTACAATGCATTTCCTTTGGTGTTGCCCTTGAAGACCACTCGGAAGTTTTAATTGGTTCAAAAAGCAGCACGGCAGACAGTGATGAATATTATGCTCATGTGACTCCACATGCTGTACCAGCTTATTTATTTTATTTTATTTATTATGAAATGTATTTGCCGCCCATCTTGTATCCAACTCTGGGTAGCTTACAACATAAAAGTGTTGCAGTTACCACTATGTTTCAAGGTGTGGACCAAAGTGCTGATTATAATTTATAAATCTCTACCTGGCATAGGACCTGGTTATTTGACAGATTGCCTAGCTTTTGTGGAATTAGCCTGGCAATTCCACAAAACGTAATCTAGTAAGTGTTTGGATCCTTTAGTAAAGCATTGCCATCTATCAGGACCTCTGAAGCATGGTTTCTTTGTTGCAGTACCCACCATCTGGAATGAGATTTCCACCGATATCTGTGTGGCTCCCACCTCCTGGCATTCTGGAAACCTTAAAGACTGGCTGTTCCCCCAGGCTTTGGTTTAGGATGTTTGGGCCCTTGCTGAATTGTGTGCCTGTGTAGTTAGCCAAATCCACTATTGGTTCTTGGGTATTTTCTTTTTATAATTATTGTATTCAGTTTTTATTATACATTTCTTTACAGTTTGGATTTATTAGAACAAGTAGCACACTGATAGAAATTTGTTGATTACCCCTGTTTATCCCTTGCCCTAAAAAGGTACTTAAACTCCAGAAACTCCTTCTATGGCAAGTTTACAAGCCAGAAATTTGTCCTTGTCTTCGCCAAAAGAAACTTGGAAGCCTTGGCTTATTATTATTATTTTTTTAAATAGCTTGCCTTTATTATTTTTATAAATAACTTAAGGCAACAAACATATCTAATACATCTTCCTTCTATTTTTCACACAACAAACCTTGGAGATGGGTTGGGCTGAGAGAGAGTGGCTGCTCCAAAATAACCCAGCTAGGAGACTAGGAGTTCTACTCCCACTTTTCCTAGTCTCCTGGTTTCTAGCCGGGAAATCAAGCTGGCACTCTTTTCCTCCTGTTTTGAAGGGAGTATGCCAGTTACCATGTTTCTCCATGGCGCTGGGTGGATTCTGCCTGGAGACTGAGCCTGTCATCATTTTTGGTGATGTCTCCTTGCCTGGTGACTCCCCAGTTTGGCTCAGTCTTCAGCCAGATGAGACGCACAACAATTTTCTCCATGTTGGATTCCAGGATTCCCTCAAAGATCGTAACAGATAAGGAAATACCCCTTTGATCATGGTTGAACGATCTGTGTAGCTTTCTGGCCCACCAGAAAGCTGGCGCTCCGGCCAGTGACAGGCCGAGGTCCTTGCTATTCCCACATCAGCAGAGAGGGGCTAAATTAATCACCTGGTTCCCAACGACGCACCTTGAAAAGAAGCCCTATCACGTTTTTGAGCACATGCGATCAAATTAAGCCCCACCTACAAAATTAGCCTTAATTAAGACCCTGCCCAGGGGTGCGGGGGTGGGACGAGGGACACAGGTAAAAAATAAGCTAGGGTGGGGATAGGGGGGTGGAACTGCCCTACTTACCAGGCCTCGTACACCCTGACACCTGCCTCACTTTCTGTGGCCGCTTACCGCCACTCGCATGCATCGCTCTGGCCTCCATCTTGCCTTCAGATGTCTGTGGGCATCTGTTATCCGCAGCCAATAACAAAGACAGCCTGATCTGGAGCTCTATTATTGGCTGCAGATGCCTTCCAGCAGGCATCTGAAGGCAAAACAGAGGCCGGGGCGATGCTTGCAAGTGGCAGCAAGCAGCCGCAGAAGAAATGGGCCAGCAGCAGGTCTCTGCTGGGCGGAACTGTCAGTGCCACCACTGCAAGGTGAGCCAATAACCCTCCAAAAAGAAGCCCTAACCATTTTTTCAGTAGTCAAAAGAAAATAAGACCTGGCCTTCTTTTTGGAGAAACATTTATTTTATATTTTATTTTATAATTGCATTTATATGCCGCCCCATCTCCCGAAGGACTCTGGGCAGCTTACAGAATTAAAACACAATAAATAAATTAAAAGGCAATAGTTAAAAAATAAATGCAATTAGAAAACCCCGATTA
>JANHFM010013747.1:0-11894 GCA_032468115.1 Grayia smithii | reverse complement strand
TAAGCATAGCTCATAAAATCATCTGCTACAATGTCCTACCTGTCAATGACTACTTCAGCTTCAACCACAATAATACAAGAGCACACAATAGATAAAAACTTAAAGTGAACTGCTCCAAACTCAACTGAAAACATGACTTCAGTAACAGAGTTGTTAATGCCCGGAATGCACTACCATACTCTGTGGTTTCATCCCCAAACCCCCAAAACTTTAACCTTAGACTGTCTATTGTTGACTTCACCCCATTTCTAAGAGGTCTGTAAGGGGCATGCATAAGAGGACCAGCATGCCTACCATCCCTGTCCTAATGTTTCCTTTAATTGTATTCACTTTATGTATTCAGTTCATGCTTATACTTATGTACATTATCTAAGATGTACTCAACAAAATAAATATAAATATAATGATGATGATGATAATGATAATAATAATAATAATAATGTATATGGTACCTTAAAACCATAGATGACAGACAGACAGACAGACAGACAGACAGACAGACAGACGACAATAGCTCTTTTATACCACCCCATAGTACTTTAATACACTCTCTGAATGGTTTACAATGTTGCCTCCAATAATCCTCATTTTACCAACCTTGGAAAGATGGAAGGATGAGTTAACCTTATGTATGTGAAGATCTAAGTTCTGGCAGTGGGCAATACTGCTTTCTACCAGAGAGAGGGGAGGGAGGGATGGAGGGCAGAAGAGAGAGAGAGAGAGAGAAAGAGAGAGTTTTGTTAAATTACCTACAAATTGCTTCTATTGTATTTTCTTGATCAAAATTTGTATTTGGTTTGTCACCTTTCCAAAAGATGGCTGCAAACAGCTCCTGCCCAGTAAAATATTTTAGAGAAGTGTGATCTCTAATTTTCAAGATAATATAGAGAAAGTTTCTTTAAAAGGGGCTGAAAAGTATTTTTAGTGATTCCTTTTATCATATGGAACTCAGAATAGAGATGAATATTAATATACTGTCATTAAGGAAAAAAACCAAATAATTTATTTTATAAGGAGAATTGTAGGGTATAATTCATGAATAGCAACCAAATTCTGGTTATAGTGAGTAATAAACTCTACAGCCTCAGTGTTTGCGGTCTTTTGTTGTTTTCGCTCTTGTGGTCCGAGACGAGCTGACAGAAAGTTGATGTTCCATCATTCCGGTTCTGCAATGGCTGAAGAGCAGTGGTGCGGGGATGTGGAGCCTGCAGAAGAGTCGGGGAGTCTTGCAGATGTCGCCGAGGGAGGCATGCTGCCAAGCGAGCGGGAGCGTGGTGCTGAGGGCAGAGAGCCTGTGGACATAAGGCCGAAGGAAAGGCCAGTGGGCTGCAGGAAGGGTCTGAAGGGGCTATGGAGGTGGCTCAGGGGGAGGACTTCGCTCAGGAGCGCGATAGGTGGTGGCATAGCCCCGGGTGGCTGGGACAGTCAGACGGGTTGGTGAGGCCATTGTCCGGAGAGCGTGGACCCTGGAGGGAATGGAGATGGGTGCCTGCTGAGGAAGGGGAGTGGTCCTATTTTACCCTTCCAGGGGATATTATGTTAGATATACTGAGGGCACGGTTTGGTGATGTGGGGGTTAGAGAGGCTGCGAGTTACCACCAACTCCCTCTTGCAAGGCGTAGTTCTGGTTGGCGGGAAGGAGAAAGTGACATCATAGTGGGAGAGCGTGAATTATCATTGGGGGATATCATGTATACCGCGGATCCAGGATGCCAGAGTTCTCCGGATGTCTGGGAGATGGGTAGGCACAGAGGTCAGCCACTGGGCAGTTTACCCAGGACTGAGAGAAAGGGGATGGAGGAGCCTCAAGGGGTGAGGCCACTGGGTGTCACTGGCCTGCCACCTCAGCTTTTGTGGGGACCCCTGCCGTTGCAAGCTATATTCGATGGTAGCGCAGATAAATTAGCTCTCTTTATCAGCCAAGTCCTGACTTACATGGACCTCTATGGACATTTGTACCCCTCACAATGGGCGCTAATCGTAGCTGTGACTGGGGTTTTGACAGGGGAGGCTGCTACGTGGGTCGCTGATTTGCACAGCAACCATGCGCCCAAATTAGCGGCCGTAGGCCCTTTTATGGAAGCGTTAAGGAGAAGGTTCGAGGATAGTTCACAAACCCAGCTCATGGAGGGGTAACTCATGGTTTTGCGCCAGGCAGGTAGGCCAGCTAAGGACTACGTGAAGGACTTCAAGCAGCTAGCAGGGAGGTTAAGGTCCTGGCCAGAACTCATGCTGGTACACCAGTTTAGAGTGGGTTTGGACCATGACCGCAGATAAGCTTGTGTATATTGAGGTCTCCCACCCTTGTTGTCTGCTTGGTGTGCAGCGGTGGTTGACCTGGATGTTGGGTTACGTGAATTTATACAAAGAAGTGAGAGCAGAGTTGTCTCACCTCGTCAACCACAGGAGAGGCAGGGAAATCCAGCTCCTCAATCTAGCGGGTTCCCTGGGATGATCAGGGGGCCCAGGCGAGGGGTTCGGTGTTTTGGTGTTTCAGATGTAACATGAAGGGTCATCACATTGCTGATTGCCCTGTGCCTCCTTTACAACATCACGTGGGTCGAAAACCACCAGAAGGTGGTTCCAAACAATGAACTCGGCCAACTCCGACGACCAGGTCTCGTGCGGCATCATCGTCTTCATCCCATGCCTACGTGACAGGCAGCGAGTCCATGGTCACTTCCGGAGCGTTAACGGTCGTTTCAGAAATCAGTTCAGACAAAGAAGTACAAGACCCAATGGTGAGTGATCTGGTGAGCCCATTTATCATTTTGGTCACACTGAACAATGTGCGGACCCAAGTTACCTTGCAGACTGTAGCGTTGATTGACACAGGATGTACTAGATGTTTGATATGTCGGGAAATAGCCGAAAGGCTAGGGTTACAGATTATGCGATTGCCTAAAGCAATCAAATTTGAACAGATGGACGGGTCGATGTTGGGTGGCAACCCGGCGACTCACGTGACTGAACAGGTGAAACTGGAGTTTGAGGGACATTGGGAATTGTTAGGGTTCATAGTCATAGAGCGAATGACCGAACCGTTGGTACTTGGTTTGGTGTGGCTGGACAAATGGCAGCCCTTTATATGGTGGGAAGGGGAGTTTCGTAAGATCAGGATGGAAGTAGGTCCAGAGTGTCATCTATATCGTGTGCCATAGCCACACGAACCTGCCAAAAGTACAGAGGGGATACTGGAAGGAATTCCAGTGGAATATTGCGACTTGGCGGAGGTCTTTGATGAAAAGGAGTGTGAGACACTCCCTCCACACAGGTCTACTGGCTGTGTGATAGAACTCCTCCCCGGTGCCCGACTACCCAATCCACGGATGTATGCCATGACTCCCCAGGAGTTAGCCAAACTGAGGGGTTATATCGATAAGAACCTGGCCAGGGGATTGATGAAACCTAGCTAAGCGCACATGGCCCCACCTGTGCTTTTCCAGGAAAAAAAAGACAGCGGTTTGCGCCTGTGTGTGGACTTCAGGGGTTTTAACGCTATATGTGTAGAGCACGTCTACCCCCTTCCCCTTTTAAAAGACCTACTGGACACCTTGTCCACTGGATGGAACTTCACTAAACTGGATCTTCGGGAGGCTTACTATCAGGTTCAAATCCATCCAGGGGATGAGTGGAAGACCACTTTCACCTGTCCTCTGGGTAGTTACCAGTTCTAGGTGATGCCATTTGGACTGCTGGGGGCACCCGGGGTGTTCATGTAGTTAATCAATGAAACGTTGCATGAACACCTGTACCGAGGGCTGCTCGTGTATTTGGATGATATACTAATTTACACAGAAACGATGGAAGAGCATGTCCAGTTGGTTCGTCAGGTCTTAGAGAAATTGTTGAGGGCTAAATTGTTTGTGAAGCTATCAAAATGTAAGTTTCACAAGGCGACCATCGACTATTTAGGGTATAGAATCTCACATAAGGGAGTGGAAATGGATCCCGCAAAGGTGCAGACTGTATTAGATTGGCAACCCCCAAAACCCCAGAAACAGCTACAGAGTTTTTTGGGGTTTGCCAACTTTTACAGATACTTTATTCCCTCGTTTGCTGCAATTGCTTTACCCCTGATGGACCAACTGCCCACAAAAGGTTTGGGAACAAAGCCATGCCCAGGACAGCTAATAACATGGACAAATGACTGTCAGACCTCATTCGATCACCTTAAGCACTTGTTTGCTAAAGAACCCATACTAAAACACCCTGAACCCACTGTACTCTTCATAGTGCAGGCTGATGCCAGTGATGTGGCTGTGGGGGTGGTGTTAATGCAACAAAATGTGCAGGGCCAGATGTAACCCTGTGCTTATACATCAACTAAACTGTCACCTGCTGAACATAGGTGGATCGTTTGGGAGAAGGAGACTTTTGCCATATGTTGGGCCTTACTCACATGGTGACATCTGTTAGAAGATGCGTCCATCCCGTTTGAGGTCTGGACAGACCACAAAAATCTCGAGGCACTTCAAGCACCTCGTAAAGCTCTCTCCCAAACAGGTAAGGTGGGCACAGTTTTTCCAAAGATTCAACTTCCAATTGAAATACATACCAGCCAGCAAGAATTTCTTGGCTGATGCCTTGTCTCGTCTGCCTCAGTGTGACAGTAAAAGGCAGGAGGTGGTGCAGGCAGTGATACCTGAAATGATACCCCCAGAGACATTACAAGGTACATCCCTCTCAACATCATGGGAAGACGTTTTGCGCAGTACTCTTAGGCAGAATAAAGAAGTGTTAGACCCAAAGTTAGGGATAACATTCCGGGACAGATTGGCTTGGGTGAGAGACAAGCTATACATCCCTTTAGAGTTACGGGAAGGTTTGTTACAAAGGTGTCATGATGCCAAACAAGCTGGTTATTTTGGGTTCCTTAAAACCCTTCATCTAACCTGTCGCCAATTTTGATGGCCTCAAATGAAAACAGACATAGATCGGTATGTGAAGAGCTGTCCCATGTGTCTGGCTATGAAAACAAAACCTGGAAAACCCTTAGGGTTTTTACAGACAGTATCCAATCCTACTGAACCTTGGGAGGAGGTTGCTATGGATTTTATTGTGGACCTGCTGGCCAGTCAGGGATATACTGTCATCTGGACCATAATTAACCTCTTCTCCAAGCAGGCTCATTTCATACCTTGTAAAGGCTTGCTGTCAGCTAGGAGGCTATCACACCTCTTCATCCAACATATCTGTTGTCTACATGGAGCCCTTAAGCAGGTGGTATCTGACAGAGGAGTGCAGTACTGCCAGGTTTTGGTGTTATTTTCTCAGGGTATTAGGTTCCACCAAAGCCCTAAGCTCCGCATATCACCTAAGCACTAATGGGGTGGCTAAAGGGATGAATGTGATGGTGGAACGCTATTTACAAAGCTATGTGTCATACCAGCAAAATGATTGGGTTTCGTTGTTGCCATTTGCTGAAGTGGCATACAATAATTTGGTTCATCGGAGCACAGGTTTTACTCCCTTCCAAATAATCACAGGGATGGAGTTCCTTGCAATGCCTGAATTGGAGGCTACGACTATCGCACAAGAATCAATGGATCCGGGTCTTTGGATCTCGCGAGTTAAAAGTATTTGACCTCAGGTACAAACTGCTCTAATAAAAGTGTTTAATGCATATAAGAAACAATCAGACAAGAAAAGGTCCAAACATAAACCTTTCCAAGTGAGTGATAAAGTGTTTCTCTCTACCAAATATCTAAAACTAAAAGTACCCTGCAAAAAATTGGGTCCCAAATATATAGGCTGCTTCTGAATAAGTAAAGTCATCAATCCAGTGACAGTACAGTTGCAACTGCCCCCCTTACTAGGCTGTGTTCATCCAGTCTTCCATAGCAGTCTGTTAAAACCAGACCTCCGGCAACACCATTCACAACCCGGTCCCATATATGGGGAACAATACAAGGTGGCTGAAATATTAGATTCAAGATGTATGCACGGTAGAGTACAGTGTTTAGTGTGATGGCAGGGTTATCCAGCTGAGGAAGCAACTTGGGTGGCAGAGACAGACATGAATGCAGCCCGCTTGATATGGAGATTCCATCGGGCATACCCCGGCAAACCAGGGGGTCACGGATAAAAAGAAACCCGGGTTTTGCTGCTACATCAGCAATGATAACCTAGTGTCCTGTGTTCCTTTACAGGGGGACTCCTGGTAGGGGGGCCGCCTGTCGAGCCATGCCTACCTCGACACATCCGAAGGATGCTACGTGAAAACCGGAGAGGGGGAATCGGAGGGAGAGACCTGGTCTGCACCGCAAGAGATATGCAACAACAGGAAGAATGAAGGGGGGATTTCTCACAGGTATTGGTGGCGGACATCACTCGGGGAAAGGCAGGCATGGGGTGGTGAGTGGTGAAGGAGGCTGCCATGGTTCCTTGTATCTGATGAGACACTACAGGGCACTGCCCTATGATGTCACAGATGACAGACCAGGATACTCTCATTGGCTGACTAGCGCATGCTGTATTCAAAAGGCATTGAGAGGCGGATGCTCTGAATGCCAACTTTAGTTGTAATAGGCATCGAATGGCTGCAGGACAATTACACAAACTCTACAGCTTCAGTGTTTGCGGTCTTTTGTTGTTTTCACTCTTGTGGTCCAAGTCAAGCCGAAACCACCTCTGGAAGAGCAGCAGGAAGGAAGGTGAGAGGAGCCAAAAGAATAAAGAAAGTAAAATTAAAAACTGATTTAGAAAGAGGTGTTTGAAGAGTAAAGGCAGAAAACTTGACTGGATATTCTAACCTTCAGATTGAGGATCAATAACTAATATAAAAGTGATTATAAGAACTTTTTCCTTTAAAGGGAAAAACTTTCTCCCCCCCCCCCTTTGAACTGAACTGAAGCAGAGCAATAGTGCCATCTAGAGACAATAGTGAAAACTGGAAGACAATAGAGCAAGGATGAGATATAAGCTTGGGAACCTGTGAACTAAATTGATAAGAAGTTGTTTGGACTGATAGAGAGTGGAACACTGAAAACTTTGTTGTTTTTTATTTGAATAGTGTAGCTCTTGGAACTTAAAAGGTGAAATAACAGAAACAGGTCAATGGGAAACTTCCTTTCTTTTTGGTGGCACTATAAAATAAGACTTTTCCTTTTTTCTTTTTAAGTGGCTGTTACCTGTTTTTCTATTTTTATTGTTATCTTTTTCCCATTTTGTGGTAGTGTTGTGAACTCTCCTTTTGGAATAACCATAATTTTGGACCATGGGGGGTCAATATATATTATAAATTTGATTTTTTTTTTGTCTTCCTGAAGCAGTTTGGATTAAGGTACAAAAAATCTGAAGAAAAGAAGTAAGAAAAACTCTGAGATTTGGATTTGGATTACAAAGGTTTTTGGCTTTTCCTTTTCCTTTTTTGTTATTTTTGTTATTGCTCTCACTTTTTCTTTTTTGATTTTTCTCTCTCTTCTTTGTTTTTCACTGGATTTTTTATTTTATTTTTTTTGGTGGACCCATACTTGAACATAAATTGGTTTGGAAATACAACGAGTCATATTTGGTGGATTACAAATAACAAGACATTACAAGATGATGAAGACAACATCAGCATTGTCTTCAGTGCCATCTTCTGCAACCTCTAGTCCTGCTGGCCAGAGAATGTTAGTTTCTATGGCACAACAAGAAAAGAACTAATTCTATGCAACTAGAAATTAAAAATAAAATACAAGCTCTTCATGAAGACTTCAAGGAAAGAATAGGCAAATTAGATGAGAGAATGGAGAAAGTAGAAGGGGAGAAAATGTTTAAGGGATCATGGAGAAAAATGAGCAAAGAATGCAAAAAGTAGAGGAAAAAGCTGAATTAACAGAAAAAAGAGTGGGAGAGTTGGATTATAAATCAACAGGAGAAGATAGGAATAAAGAAAAGACAATTATTTCCTTACAAATGGATTGGGCATATTATTATTTGAGATTTCAGAATATGGAGGAAGATAAAGGGGAAAATCTAGTAGAGATAATGGCAGATTTATTAGTGGAAGCAATGGAGGAAACTAAGGAAAGAATTTTGAATGAGATTGATGAGATATTTAGAGTGCACACGAGATACGCAATGAGAAATACCTAGAGAGGTGCATGTTAGATTTACCAAGAAAGCAATAAGAACAGATTTTATAGAGAGTAAAAAACATCCCTATTAAGTACAAAGGTAGAGAAATAGTAATGTTAAAACAAATACCAAGAAGAGTTAGAGATTTGAGAAAAGAGTATCAGTTCTTGACAAAATTTTTAATTAAAAAAGGAATAAATTTTAGATGGCTAATACCTGAGGGAGTGTTGGTGACTTGGCAGGAGCAAAGACACAGACTAGATTTCATAGAGAAGGCAGAATAATTTTTTGATCAATATTGGGACCAGAAGAGGAGGACAGACTGAGAGAAGAGAGACAGACACCTGGAAGAGCTCATGGAAGAGAGAGACAAACAACAAAAGGAGGCTGTCAAGGACCAGGAGGAAATAGCAATAAGAGAAGGAGCAAGGGCAAAGGAACCAAGAGAGACAAGAGAGACAAGGATGACCAGAGCAACAAAATTCACATATAAGTAAAACATGGAAGAAGAAATAAAGTTAATATAAATTAATATAAATGGATTGAATTCAGCAATAAAAAGGAAAATAATTTTTAATAAACTGGAGAAATTAAAAGAGGATATAATTTGTTTACAAGAAGTTCACACTGAAAAAACAACATTTTTTGGGGGGGGAAATATCTTAAAATGGGGAAATTATATGCCTCACTTACACATCAAAGTAAGAGGGGTGTTGTATTGTATATTAAGGAGGCAGTAAAGGTCAAACAAATTTTCATGGATGAGGAAAGGAGGATTTTAATGGTGGAGGTAATGATGAACTATAAACAAATACTTTTAGTGGTGATATATGCACCAAATGACAACCATGATGACTGAGGTGGCTCAGTGATTAGAGTGCAGGCTACTTCAGCTGACTGCTAGCTGCAGTTCAGCAGATGGAATCTCACCGGCTCAAGATTGACTCAGCCTTCCATCCTTCCGAGGTGGGTAAAATGAGGACCCACATTGTTGGGGGCAATATGCTAACTGTAAACTGCTTAGAGAGGGCTGTAAAAGCACTATGAAGTACTATATAAGTCTAAGTGCTATTGCTATTCTATGGTAAATTACACAGGAAAATAATAGAATTGGAAATATATGTATTGTAGGTGATTTCAATGCAATTGTGGATGTAGACGTGGACTATAAAACTAAAAAGATAAATAAAAAAGCTACGAAAATGCTTCCAAAAACCTTTTTTAAAATGGTGGAAGAATTAGGCATTCACGATGCTTGGCGAGAAAGATTCCCAGAGAAAAGTCAATATACATTCTACTCAAATAGATACATGTCTTGGTCCAGAATTGATATGAAGTGGAGGTCAGATGATCTACTATCCAATATACAAGAAATAAACATTGAAACAAGCACATGGGCAGATCACAATCCCATGAAAATTATATGGAACGGACAAAAAAAGAAATTAAGGTGGACATTGAATCAAGCAATTCTAAATGAAAAAGAATTTTTACGGCTTATGGAAAAAGAGTTGGTCTTTTTTTTTTTAAAGAAAATAGGAAAGAAGAAACTTGATTGCAAAATGTATGGGACACAGCCAAAACATATATTAGAGGACTGACAATAACATATGTGGGAAAGAGAAATAAAAAAGACAAGTTCCAAAAAAAAAAAAATTAGAAGAAGAGTATAAGAAGTTAGAGATGGAATTACAAAAAGATCTACAGAAAAAGAACATAAGAAATCAAATGGATCTGAAAAAAACATAAATTGAATTTAATAGATAGAAAAAGAGGACTCAGTCCAAAAAATTAAGACATCCAATCAAAACGTTTTTGAAAATGCAAATATACCAGGAAGATGGTTGGCATATAGATGGAAAAAAGAGAAGGGAAAAAATCTATCAATTAATAGATGATGAAGGGACTGTATGTTATCGAAACAATGAGAAAAATAAATGATTCATGATTACTATGAAAAATTATATAAACAAGAGACAATACCAGAATTGAAAACTAAAACAATACTTAGAAAAAGCTGAATTACCTATTGTACCAGAAACATTTAAAAACGCACTAGAAGAAAGGATAACAATGATGGAATTGACAGAGACAATTAAAACACAAAAGAACAGCAAAACACCAGGCCCAAAACATTAACACAAAACATTACAAGAAGTTATAAGTAACACAATGCTGGAAGTATGTAATGAACTATTATTAGAGGTGAAAATGCCAATGTCGTGGACGGAGGCATATATTACTCTCATACCGATAGAAAACTCAGACCTACAACAGATAAAAAACTGCAGACCAATTTCTCTGTTAAATGCAGACTAAGATATTCACCTTAATAATGGCAGAAAGATTAAAGAAATTTCTAAATGAATTTATACACACAGATCAAAATGTCTTTTTACCTAAGAGACAGATTAGAAACAACATGAGAATAATTTTGAATACATTGGAATATTATGAAGCACACCCAGAGAAACAAATGGCATTGATATTCCTTGATGCACAGAAGGTATGTGATAATGTGAACTGGCAATTTATATTGATGCAATTAAAAGCTATGGACTTTGGAAGAGATTTATTAACATGATTAAGGTGATATATTATAAACAATTGGAAAAGGTGATGGTAAATGGAGACAGAAAAGGTTAATATTATGAAAGGCACAAAGCAGAGATGTCCTCTATCCCCATTACTATTCGTATTGACATTGGAGGTACTGAATACAAATATAAGAGAGAATGAGATAAAAGGTATGGAAATTAAAAATGAAGAATATAAATTACAGGCATTTGCAGATGATTTGGTATTTATTTTAGAAGATCCACAAGAAATAGGGCCAAAAGTATTTGAACTAGTAGACAAGTATGGTGAGGTGAGGTGGCAGGGTTGAAAACTAATAAAGAGAAAACAAAGATAATAGTGAAAAATGTTTCAGAGAAGCAGAAAAGAGAGTTAATGAAGAAGTTAGATATCCAGATCAAAAAGAAAGTAATATTTAGGGATTCAACTAACAGCAAGAATTGTAATGATTAAGGAAGGTGATTATTTTAAACTGATAAAACAAATTGAGGTAGATCTGGAGAGATGGAAAAATTTGCAATTATCATTAATAGGAAGAATACCAAAATTAAGATATATATACTACCAAGGCTATTGTTTATATTCCAAACAATCCCGATAAAACTGAGAAAAATATTTTGAAAATTTGAATAAAATATTAGTGAAATTTATATGGCAGGGGAAGAAGGTGAGAATCAACTTAAAACTATTACAAGATACAAGAACTAGAGGATGGTTTGGACTACCAAATTGGGAGCTATATTACCAGGCAGCAGTGCTAACATGGATGAAAGAATCCATATTAGAGAGAAATCCAAGATTATTGACATTGGAGGGACATGATTTGCAACTGGGTTGGCACAATTTATGGTATGGGAAAGATAAGATACATGGTTACTTTCAAAGACATTATATAAGAAATGCTTTATTAGTAGTATGGGAAAAAAATAGAGAACAACTTTATTCGAAGATACCAGTTTGGCTTTCAACAATGGAAATGCTAATATATCCAAATATGATTAATCTGGGAAATATTGTTAGATATAAAGATGTTTTGTCAGAAAAGGAGGAACTTAAAACAAAACAAGATTTGGAAAAATAGGGGATCAATATGGTGTGGTATACAGAGTTGCAAATACAATCTAGATATGAAAAATATACAAAATTATACGGTTTTTATATGGAGTTAATAGAATTATTTATTTATTTATTTATTTATTTATTTATTTATTTATTTATTGACATTTATATGCCGCCCATCTCCCGAGGGACTC
>JANHFM010013602.1:0-11908 GCA_032468115.1 Grayia smithii | reverse complement strand
GTCGTAGGCCTTTGCAATGGCGTGCCAGATCCAGCACCCCACTGTCGACGCAGTAGCTTTCATCTCTAAGGATGCAGGGGTGAAGGAGACGAATAGCACTTCTGAAAGTCGGAAAGGAGCCGTCCTCTTAATGTAAATTTGGAGTGCCCTCCGAACATCCAGGCAATGCCAACGCCTCTCAAGCCGATGGGATGGAGCCGGGCAGAAGTTTGGTAACACTAGTTCTTGAAGGTGGTGGAAGGGCATATTGACCTTCGGCACAAAGGCGGAGAACCACCCTGTCCAGATGAAAGATGCAGAGGTCACTGTGAACGGACAGGGAGGCTAACTCCGAATTCTGTGAGCCAAGGTGATGGCTACAAGAAACACCACCTTACAAGTCAGGAAGCGAAGACCCACAGTTCGAAGAGGCTCGTAAGGGTCTGCTGTCAGGGAATCCAATACCAGCGATAGATCCCAAGTGGGGTAGTGGTGCAAAACTGGAGGAGAAACATTAGTAACTCCCTGAAGAAATTGCCGAATGTGGGGATGACGAGCGATGGAGTGGCGCTTCCCACAGGAGATGACCGAAGCCAGAGCTGCTACCTGCCAACACAAAGTATTTGTGGAGAGACCCTTCTTGAGACCCTCCTGAAGAAACCTCAACACGTGGACAATGGAACCACTGAATACCTCTGGCACCACTTGCAAAAACTGCACCAAGTGGCAGCGTAAATCCACTGAGTGGATGGACGCCGAGAAGACAGCATGGTGGCGATGATGTCCTCCGGAATATGGTCTTTTCTTAGCCTGCACCGCTCAACCTCCATGTGGTCAACTGTAGTCACCGCACGTCGGGATGTCGCAACCGCCCCGGGAAAGATAGTCCTCCGTTGGCGGAATCCTCCAGGGAAGAGCCACTGACAACAGCTGGAGGTCCGCGAACCAGGGCTGTCTCGGCCAGTATGGGGCCAGAAGTACCACTTCTCCCTGTTCGAGAAGTACCTTCTGTATGACCTTCAGTATAAGAGGGACTGGTGGAAAAGCATAAAGGAGGCTGCTGAGCCACGGGCTGCATAAGGCATCTACTTTCTCTGCCCGAGGAGATGGAAACTGGGAGAAGAACTGCGGCAGCTGGGTGTTGTCCTGCGTCGTGAAAAAGTCCACCTGAGGAGAGCCAAAAATGCAAGCTAGCTGACAGAAAATATCCAGAAAATATCCGGACGCCATTCAGCTTGATCCAGGGTGCGGCAACTCAGCCAGTCGGCCTTGGTATTGGACACCCCTGAGATATGGTCCACCCACAGGGATAGTAAATGACGTTCTGCCCAGAGTCCCAATCGTTTCGCTTCTAGCATCAGCATCCGTGAACGAGTCCCCCCTTGCCGATTGACATGTGCTTTAGCTGTAATATTGTCCATCAGGACGAGCACGTGCAAACGATGGACAAGGTCAGAAAGGTGGCGAAGGGCGAGAAAGACCGCCTTCAGCTCCAGCCAGTTTATGTTGTGCTCTCGTTCACGGCTAGACCACTAGCCCTGTACCACCTCTGACTGTAGGTGTGCCCCCCAACCAAACTGGCTAGCATCAGTATAGAGAACTAACCTTGGAGGTTCAAAGAACACCTCCCCCTTTGCCACAGCCGGGGATTGCCACAAGAGGGAGCGCAGCACCTCAGGTGGAACAGTTACCTTAACCTGAGATGTACCCTTTCCAGCCCTTTGGAAAGGGAGAAGGAACCATTGAAGGTTCCGGAGATGCAATCTAGCCCAAGGGGTGACATTGATTGCTGACACCATTTTCCCTAATAAGGTGGAAAGTAGGGAAAAAGAAACCCTCTTCTCCCGAAGGACCTTCTTAACCAGATCCTTAATGCTGGTTTGCCGATCCGCCGAAAGGCGAACCCGGCCCTCAATTGTATCAATAACAACCCCCAAGTGGGAAAGGGAAGTAACAGGTTCCAAGTGACTCTTTAACAAATTAACAGTAAAGCCGTGTTCCTGCAAACAAGCAATGGTTACCTGGACGTCTCAGAGAGCAGACTCTCGCAAGGATGACTGGATGAGAATATCATCCAGTTAACACTGAACACAAATTGGAACCGAACGAAGAAAAGCGGCAAACACAGCCAGAACCTTAGTGAAAGTCCGGGGGGCAGAGGACAATCCAAAGGGCAAAGCCTGGTACTGGAAATGCCTCCCGGCATAACAAAAACAAAGAAACTGACAGTGACCCTTAGAAATGGGAATGTGAAGGTAGGCCTCGGTCAAATCCAGGGAACTGAGGTCACCCCTCCGCACATCAGCCAAGTTAGAATGCAATGAGTGCATCTTAAACTTGCAATAGACCACGTAATGGTTAAGACGCTTCAAGTCCAGAATAGGTCTCTACCTGCCCGAGGACTTCGGCACAAGAAAGAGGTGCGAATAAAATCCCAACCCAATCTTTCTGGGGCACCTTCTGGATGGCTCTAATGTCCAGAAGGTGCTGCACAGCCGCGTCCATAAGTGCCCGTTTGGTAGAATTATGAGACACTGGGCACGAGACAAAGAAAGGCGGAGGGGTGGAGACGAATTCTAAGGACAGGCCAGAGCAGACTGTGTCCCTGACCCAAGCGTCAGACGTAAGAAGAGCCCACCGGTCAGCATACAAGGCCAATTTGCCACCGATGGGACAGTCAATTGATGGTCTATCATTGGCGACGGAAAGAACGGCCCCCTCCCCCCCAAAAGGGCCGACAACCCGAATAAGGCTTACCTCTAAAGCCCCTGTCCGCTGACCCTCTCTGTCTGTACCCTGAAGGAGCGTAACGAGGAGAAGGGGTCCAATCTGACATCCTAGGCAGAGCGCAGCGATATGGGCCAGAAAGGCGAGATTCAGCCCTGCAAGGCACAGAAACTAAGATCTTCCTCTTGTCCCGCATCTCCGTTAGCAAGGGGTCCAAGGGGGCACCAAAAAGCAGGGTTCCCACATATGGGGACGAAGCCAAGCGCCACTTCTGGCGGATATCCGCTGACCAGTTGTGAAGCCAAAGAATTCTGTGCGCCATCACAGCCGAAGCCAAGGAATTGGAAGCAAACCTTGTGGAGTGCAAGGTGGCATCAGCTGAATACTGCAGAGCTGCTATGAGTTTATTAACATCATGGATCAGGCGGGCATCTTTCGTAGGTAAGGAGGCTTGTAATTGCTGAAGCCAGCGTAGCGTTGCCCTATTGAAGAAGGACGCAGTGGAAGCGGACCTAATGGCCCATGTCGCGCCCTGATGCGCCCTCTGCAGGGTGAGATCCAGCTTTCTGTTTTCTGCCTTAAGACCCTCCTCCAGGGCCCCGGGCAGGGAAGAGTTGGGGCAAAGCGCTGCAATTGGTGCATCAACAGAGGGTAGCTGGAGAAGAGTGTCTAGCTCCAATGCCATGTTAAAAAACTTACGGTCCAACTTCATGGGAAGAGGAGTGGCGCTAGGGAGGGTCCATTGCCTCTTGATGGTGGAGAGGAGCAAGGGGGGGACCAGCATGATGTGCACTGACGTCGGAGGTTCCGCAAACAGAGGTTCCGTGTCAATGTGAGAGGAAGAAGGCACAGCTCCATCTGCCCCAGAGCCCATCCGAGCAGCATTTGTCACCTTGTAGAGCAAAGATTTAAATAGGGCAGGAGGAAAGAGATCGGTAATAGTCGGCTGGTCAGGCAGCAACCCCTCATCCTCAGACAACTCATTGCCTGGAGAATCAAGCTCGTCTAGGGGAAGCTGATCTGCCTCCACAGAGCCCACACGGGACTCCCCGTCCCACAGAAGGAGGAGAAGGGGCATGAGAGGGCCTGGGTAGCAAGCCCTGAACCTCAAGACGTACGGCCTCAGACACCAGCAGGCGCAATTCCTCGGATATATTAGATCCTTGAGGAAGCACTGGGCCCTGAACAAGGAGAGAAAATTGCCCGCGGAGGACTGAACCCCCCACAGATCAACATTAGAAACAGTGGGCTGACAGTCTCGTAAGGAGACTTGATCACTGTGAGCATCTGGGGAGAGAGCACGAGGCGGTTCCCCAGACTTGCGGCTGGCCCTCTCACAAATTTTTTGTAGTGCTTTATGATGGCGCTGTTCCAGTCTCTGCATTGCCTGAAAACATGAACTATCCGCCCTACAAGAAAGAGGTCTCGTGGGGCCGTATCAGAGGCATGGAAATGGTCCCCTCTAGTAGGCAGGGGTGCAGGACCATCTGACTCATTGAGCCTGGCCGACTTGCTCTTAGCCTTAGGCATGATCACTTAGGAAAGAGAAGTAGATATTAAGGCAGAAAGGCAGGGATAGGAGTAGGGAGAGGAACCGTTCCACCCAGGAGAACCAAACTGATTTTCTGTATGTCTCCTGTGCCTATCCTCCTGTTTTGAGAGTTTATTAGTATTGTTATCACCAGTATAGTGAGTAAAGTTATCTCCTTGTTGTCACTAAGTCTTTATTGAAAGAACTGGAAAACAGGCCACTAAGCCCTGGAAGGGTTGAAGCGCCAGAAACTTATAATGCAGTCAAACGACAGTGACAGGTAATTGGAACCCTTGTCAAGGAAAATGGCCGCTGCCTCCTAGGCAGTCAAAGGCTGGCTTCACCAAAAAGCGACCCAAAGTGGGAAACGCTTATACCAAACAGCGATCCCACAGTGTGGGAGAGCGTGATACAACAAGTGATCCTACTAAGTGGGAGAGCGCTAAAATAAGGCGAGATATGCTGCAGGACTATCTCCAAGAAACTGAAGCAAACGCGACCGCCCACAGCTTTTAATGGCTGATTGCACTGCCAGGGCTCAGTGGAGGAGAAAACTTGTCAAAAGATCCCTGACGGGTCCACCAATGAAGCGACCAGCCATTAGCTGTAGCACGGGCCACCCGGAGCCAAAGATAATCACCGCTGAAAAAGGGTGCGAAATCGCCAATTACACAAAAGGTAACATTGGTCTTACCTGAACTTTCTTTTTCATCACGCTGCAGAGGAGTTCAATCAGTGGGTAATAACTGTCATCCATTGGCTAGTGACTGAGTTTTTTTGGAGTATAAAACTCCTCCTCCTTCCAGGAATAGGCCAGTTAAATAACGAAGGACAGAATAGCAGAAACACAAACACTGAAACAGTCAAACAGAAACCATTGCAAACAACAAGAAGGGAGACCGTGGGCGGGTTTGAACTCCTCCGCAGTGTGATGAAAAAGAACGTTCAGGTAAGACCAATGTTACCTTTTCCATCACGCTGCTACAGAGTTCAATCAGTGGGATATGCCCAAGGTAAGCATCCCCAGGGGGGGACACGGTCTCAGTAGGCAGGCCAGGAGGCGGAATGACCAGTTGAAGGACACGTCTGCTGAAAGCTGCGTCAGCTGATGCATAATTGTCGATTTTGTAGTTCTTGATGAATGAAGACGGATTCTTCCAAGTGGCTGCTTTACAAATGTCGAGGAGGGATGCTTGGGAGGCCCATACTGCTGACGTGGCCACGGCCCGAGTTGAATGAGCCGTTAAATGGCCAGGCCTGGGCCTCCGTTGTGAATCATAAGAAAGTGATATACAAGCCTTGAGCCAACGGCTAATGGTAGAAGGAGATACCTTGTGTCCGAGGGAGCGCGGTTGAAAAGATATGAAGAGGGCCTCGGTCCTACGAAATGTGGCCATCCTATGGATGTAGCGTTTGAGGGCGCGTCTGACATCGAGGGTATGCCACTGCTTTTCGAGACAGTAAGCCGGTTTGGGGCAGAAATCCGGAAGGACTAATTCAGCAGCCCTGTGAAACTGGGTATTGACTTTGGGGAGGAAGGTGGGGTCCAGACGAAGTGTCACCTGGTGAGGTCAAAAAATGCAGAGATCCTCCCTGACTGACAAAGCTTCAAGTGCTGACACCCTCCTGGCAGAAGTAATAGCCACTAGGAAGGAAACCTTGAAAGTAAGCAAGCGAAGGCTGGAGTGGAGAGGTTCAAATGGGGCTGCCATAAGAGCTCGCAGAACTAGCAACAAGTCCCAGGACGGAAATCTGTGAAGGACTCCAGGCCGGAGATTATGGGCGCCCCTGAAGAAACGGCGAGCTTTTGGGTAACAAGACATCGAGGAGTAGCCAGGACAAGGAATTACGGTGGCAAGGGCCGACATCTGGCGACGGAGAGTATTGACTACCAGTCCCTTGTCCAGACCCGCCCTGAGGAAGGTCAAAACTTGCTGAACCGAGGCTGTGGTGGGAGACAAATGGTGCGGATGGCACCAGGAACAGAAAGCGGCCCAAGTCGCCTGATAAATGCAGGCGGTAGAAGGTCTGCGGGAGGCAACAATTACCTCCGCTACCAACTCAGGGTAACTGCCGTCCTTCAGGATCTGGTGCTCAAATGCCACACGGTTACGTGTAGCCACTTGGGATCCGGGTGAAAAATTGCCCCTTGGCAAAGTAGGATCGACTCCTCCGGAATCCTCCATGGAGGGGAGATAGAGAGGGACATCAGGTCCCCGAACCAGAGCTGTCTGGGCCAGTATGGGGCCACTAGCAGAATCTCTGTCCTCTCATCTAATAACTTCCTCACGACCCTTGGAATGAGGGGAAGGAGGGGAAAGGCATAAAGGAAGCCAGGGGGCCAGCTGCTCCTCAGGGCATCGACACCCTCCGCCCTGGGAGACAGAAACCTGGAGAAGTAACAGGGGAGCTGATGATTCAGTGAACTGGCGAATAAGTCCACCACCGGAAGGCCAAACCGATGAGTTAACTGCAGGAATAGGCTGGGGTGTAGTTGCCACTCGGAATTGTCCAGAGTCTGTCTGAGCCAATCGGCCTGAATGGCAGAGCCTGAGATGTGCTCCGCACGGATAGAAAGCAGATGATAATGTTCCGCCCACTGGCACAACGCCTGAGCTTCCCTCATGAGGAGTCTGCACCTCGTACCCCCCTGGCTGTTCACATGGGCCTTGGCTGTGATATTGTCCGTCAGAAGGAGGACGTGAGATCCCTGAAGTTGGCGCTGGAAGTTGCGAAGGGCAAGGTGGGCTGCCCGGAGTTCGAGCTAGTTTATGTCCTGGCGTAGGTCCTCGGGAGACCAACGTCCCCCGTATGGACGAGGAGATCCACCACTTCAGGGACAAATGCACCGATCTCGGAACCACTAGTTGTCTGAGGGAGTTGCTGTTTCTGGAGCGTTGGCTTGGTAAAAGCAGCCACTGGAGCTTCTGGGAATGCAAGGATGCCCAAGGAACGATCCCCAAGCAAGACACCACCTGGCCCAGGAGCTTGGATAAAAGGAGGACTGGGGAAGACCGTTGCACTAGAACCTTCCGGATAGTTGTCTGGAGATTGCGGATCCTTTCCTGGGAGAGGAACACTTTGCAGGCCAATATGTCAATTTTGGCCCTGAGATGGTTGAGAGTGATAGTAGGGTGTAGATGACTCTTTTCCAGGTTTATGGTGAATCCGAATTCTTGGAGAGTGTGCATGGTGTACTCCATGTCGGCGATAGCATTTTGTGGAGTAGATGATTGGATCAGAATGTCGTCTAAATAAAATTGGGTACAGACGGGAACTGACCTTAGATGAGCTGTTACCACTTCAAGAAGTTTTGTGAAAATGCGGGGAGCGGAAGAGAGGCCGAATGGAAGGGCGCGGTATTGAAAGTGCTGGTCGCGGAAGCAGAAGCGCAGGAACTGCCTGTGAGAAGGGCAAACTGGGATATGTAGGTAGGCATCCTTCAGATCGATTGATGTCAGCAGGTCTCCCTTTCTGATGCACGCAAGGATGCTGTTCAGAGATTGCATCTTGAATTTCCTGTACTTCACGTACCTGTTGAGCCGTTTTAGGTCTAGAATAGACCGGTGACCTCCTGACTTTTTTGCCATGAGAAAGAGCCTGGAGTAGAAGCCTCTGCCCCGGTGATGGAGGGGGACCAGTTCGATAGCCCTGATCTTGAGGAGGTGAGCAACTTCGGATTCCATCAGGGATTTGTCATGTGGATTGAGACGGTGGAACAGTGAAGAAATCTTGAGGGAGGACGCGACTCGAACTCTATACTCAGGCCTAGAGATACGGTCTGAATTGCCCATAGGTCCGAGGAATTGGCTTTCCAATGGTGGGCGAATGCGGCGAGATTGCCTCCCATGGGAATCCTGCTGAAATAGTCACTTAGACCTGTGGAAAGGCTGGCCCCGAGATCCTCGAAAGGGACGTCCAGAGGATGAGGCACGACCTCAGTCATGAAAGGAATAACGGTCCTGGGATCTGTCTGAGTGTTGGAAGCTTCTTGAAGAGGAAGGAGAATGAAACTTAAGTGAGGAGAAAGAAGAACGGCGGTAAGGGTGGAAGGATCTGCGATCCGACCTACGGTTGGAAGAGGGAAGGAGCTTCCTCTTGTTGCAACCCTCGATCAGCAAAGGTTCCAGAGCCTCGCCAAAAAGAGACCCCCCTTGAAAGGGGACTGTTGATAATGATTCTTGGATCATAAATCGCTCTGCCAATGGCGTAGCCACCCCAAGCGATGAGTGAGCACGTTGGAGGCCAACGCCCTTGACGAGAACTTGGCGGCATTCATAGTGGCGTTGGCCAAATACTCAGTAGCTGCAATTATCTTATTAATATCTTGTTGCAGACGTTCATCATCTGGCGAAATGCATGCCTGGAGTTGTCTGAGCCATATCAAGGAAGTCCGATTAAAGAAGGAGGCAGCGGAAGCCGCCTTAATCGACCAGGCCACGCCATTGTGGGTCTTATGACAGGAGAGCTCAGCCTTCCTGTCCTCAGCCTTGAGGCCATCTGCTGCATCTGAAGAGATGAGCGAAGAAGAGGCCAGGCTTGCCCTGGAAGGTCTAAAGCCGGGAGATGTAGAAGGTCCTCCAGATCACTTTCCATTGTGTATAACTTTTTGTCTGCACTGCTAGAAGCAGCCAGGGAACCTGGATGTGACTACTGCCTTTTAATGATGTTGAGAAACATTTTTGGAGCTGGAACTGCATCTTGTTCAGTCACTGGCTCTGTAAATAGCAATTGAGTTAAATCTTGAGGAGCTGCAGAGCCTTCAGTTTGTTGTAAGGTGCCCATGTTTACCGTTTGTTTGGCCTTGTGCAGGAGCAGCTTGAAGGTTTCGATCTTAAAGAGACCCATGGCTGGCGCCCTGGGTGGAGGAAGGTCCTCGTCCTCAGAAAAAATAGGGGCATCGAACTCTTCCCCTTCGGTGAAACATCTGCCACTCATGGGAGAGGAAGAACGAGAGGTGGAGTCCTCTGAGTAGGTCACCTCTCTGGATCCCTTGTGACCTTGGCGTGGGTCCGCTGGAGGCGTTGAAGTAGTGAGAGGTTTGAAGCCACGCCCGTCAAGAGCCACCTCAATGCCTTGAGAAATGGATTGTGAGATAAGGTCACAGACCTCCCTGGTCAGTTGAGGTTGTTCCTCCAGAGAGGGTCAAAGGCCCGCTGAAGTGGGGGTGAATGTGGCAGTGGGGACTCCGCTGCGAGAGGCTGTGCAGGGTTCCTGGTGTGATGACAAAACTTGCAGCTCGTCTGGGGCTAAAGAAGCACAGGGAGAGTGCGTGGTGGAGGCATGGACCTGAGCCCTATAGTAATGAGTACGGGGGATGCTATAGAGGCAGAAGCAGAAGCAGCTTCTGCTTGCTTTTGTGCCTTAGCGAAATTCTTTTCCAGGGCCTTGTGTCTCCTGATGGCATGTTTCTCACTTGAGATAGATCCCCTGACTGAAGGGTTTTTTTTGGCAGATTTGGAGGCATGCTTGGACTTATGAGGCTTAGAAGGCTCTGATGGTGGAACTACAGAGGCTGGAGCTGCTCTGGGGGGTGGATCTGAAACCAGAGATGGAGAGGGACTCAAGCAGCCATAATAATAAGAGCGAGGTCTAGCCCCCAACCAACAGTCACAGAGGAGCTGGAATAAGTCAGATGTCAGTGAATGCCAGGAAGAAATCAGTCCAATAGGGAATAGACTCTTCTAATTCACAGTAATGGTAGCTAGGCCCTCCAATAAGGAACCAGAGCACCGCTGGAAATTAATATTATTATTATAGAAGGTGAAAGGAAACTAGAGGCCCGGCACTACGGAACCTGCTTCTCTGGCAAATACATAGAAAGTATCTCTGCCCTCACAGGCCCGCCAAAATGGAACCTAGGTGCAGAAAATTTCTCGTAGAAGGAGGGGGAGGCCCGGCAAAACGGAACCTCCTGGAGCTCGAAATTTGCCAAACGCACTGCAAATCAGTTGGGAGACAGAAGAAAACCTGGTCCTGTGAAGAGGGGACCCCTGGGTCTACTTCAGGCCCCAATCTGGGTGAAAACGATCTTCGCGCCAACACAAAATGGCGGCCGCTGTTCCCCGATGATCCTGAAGCAAGCAGAGGCCTACAGAGTCATTTGCAAGCAATCAGCTGTGGGGCGGCAGATCGCCGACGAAGATAGCAATTGCTTTGTTGGAGAAGCGATCGGGTGCTGTGAGCCTGGAAAACGCCTCGCAGGGAAAAAGTGGGGGGAAGAATCTCCCCTTTTGAAAAGCTGGTGGTTTGGGCTAGTCAATCCAAGGGTGTAAAAATAAAGAAATCAAATTAAACAAAGCGAAGGAGGAGAAGTGAAAGATTAATAAGGAATTTAGAAATTAAGAAGGAAATTACAAGCAAGAAGCTTGAGAACTCAATCAGAGGATAGTAACTGCTAGCCAAGGACTGAGTTATTTAACTGGCCTATTCCAGGAAGGAGGAGGAGTTTTATACTCCAAAAAAACTCAGTCACTAGCCAATAGATGACAGTTACTACCCACTGATTGAACTCTGTAGCAGCATGATGGAAAATGGCGGCTGGTGTTCCCGCCGCAATGGCTCAGAAAGCAAAATAAATCCGTAACCAGCCTTGCAGCTCTCGCCTTCTCCACTGGCCACAAAGGAGATTTTCAAATTCAAATCAGAAATTTAACGAAATTAATTGTTGAAAGTGGAAGGAAGGAGGAAGGGGTGGGGGGGAAGGAAAGGTGGCGGAAAAACAGGTCAAAGTAAAACTGCACTGTAAACCCCAAAACAGATGGCAATGGAAGAGAAAGAGGATTGTTAAACGAGAGGAAAATAAAAATCCCTTCAAAAGGCCACCCAGACAAACACGCACACCCACATTACACAATCTCTCCTTTCCAACAGCACTACTCACAACCAGCAACCAATATCAAGACAGAATAGCCAGACTAGGTCGAACACAACTGTCTGCTGAAAGGACCGAGCCGAAAGCTGGGATTCCCTGGCAAGGAGGTGGAACTAATCAAAATTGACAGGCTCGATCCCTCAGCTGATAGGCGAGTTCAAGCCAGTCTGGCTGATGTTTCCAGCCAATACGGAGAACATACTGGATGCTTGGCAACCAGCTTGCCTTTACAACTGATTGCAGCATCCAATAGTCATATGACTGTGATTTACAGTGCTTTCAGTTTCTGGCGTTTTTGTTGGTTTTTAGAGGGAAAAGCCCATTTGGAAAAATAGGTTCACACTTGTGACTGGTAGTGTTTGCTTAACAACCATGGATTCACTTAACAACCATGCAAAAAAAAAGTTATAAACTTGCATCTGGTCACATAGGTGCCTCAACTTATGATCATAACAACTTATGATTGGAAATCTGGTCCCAAATAAAATCGTAAGTGGAGGACCAAATGTAATGAAATAAAGACTAATCGTCACAGGGGCAGCAATGTATAAAATTGAACAAAATAACAGCAAAGATCTTTTTTGTACTGTTCTAATGATTTTACCAATATTAAACTTTCAGAGACTAGAGATTTAAAGTTCATTAATATCCCTGTATATAAACTTTGAACCAGGGGTAAAATCCAGCAGATTCTAACAGGTTCTAGAGAACTGGTAGCGGAAATACCACCTCTGGCTGGCCCCAGAGTGGGGTGGGAATGGAGATTTTGCAATATCCTTCCCCTGCCACACCCACCA
>JANHFM010013587.1:0-11910 GCA_032468115.1 Grayia smithii | reverse complement strand
TCTGTTTTTATGTATTTTAATACATCTTTTAGTCTTATTGTTTTATTGCTATTTTTTAACATTGTTTATTGTCTGTTGTCTGTACTTGTGATCCGCCCTGAGTCCTTCAGAGAAGGGCGGCATATAAATTTAATAAATACTAAATATTAAATCATCATCTTCTGGATTTGATCAAAAGATTAGGCTGAAGACCAGTGGCATTCATTGATAGGGGCAAGAAACTAGAATGACAATTGCAATATAATCCCCACTCCGTTTTATGTATGTAGTGACATCACATGGATGTGTGAAAAGGGCAAAGGTTGTGATGAAATCTAATGCCAGTTTTGGTCATTTTGACAAAGCAAGATTCTATAGACACCCATGATGAATAAGAGAGCAGGGCATGTAGCCCACTTAATAAGGGATGCCAAGCAAAGGCAGCAAAGGTGTTAAATGTGATTGCAATCATCCTCATTATTATCATCCTATTGCTATGAATATATAAAGTATTTTGAATGTTTATAAATCTACTATACTGTAGAGAAGAACTGTGTGGAAAGAGAAAGCTACATATTACCAGGCTGGGAAAGACATACAGTATTACCTGATCCAACAAATTCATTCTTAATCTTTGCTATCTAATATTACATCTATTACACCAGACATAAGACATTAAAAGAACACCATGACTTTCTTTCTATTTATGCCATTAAACTATGACAAAAACCTACACAAAGTACTGATGATGCTCTCCTTATAGGAAACCCTTATAAAATGTTAACCCACCTTCTAAGAAGAATCCTATAGAAGTTTGTTCACTATTGCAATTTCATATAATTGCATTTGCTATTGTCCTCTTGTTGTAAAGAATGGTCTTGATTTTCTGTAGTTTGGGGAACTAAGCATAATTGAATTTTCCATAGATGACTATACTTAGGAAAGCAGCAAGCTTTTGTCTGTCCTGATTACTGTCTTCTGAGCTATCCTCTTTTCTGCTTGTCCATGCAACATATTTGCAATATAAATCAGACCCAGTCTGCTCTATTATAATAACAATGCCTGGTGTTTCAGATAACTAAATATAGTTCCTTGTACATAAGGAATAGATACACTTTTATTAATGCAATCTAGAATTTGGAGATGTAAGGCAGAAGACACTGTGAGCTATTAGCTAATAACATACAAAAAAGCCTGAAGACTTTGCTCTTCACCCAGATATTTGGTGAGGAATACTGAAGCTTCCTTTTAACATTCTATTTTTTCCCCTTCTGTACCCATTTGATTTGCCATCTCTACCTTCTTTTGTTTCTTGGCATTCTTCTTTTCTTGCTTTTTATGTTTTAAATCATTGTAAATCTCCCAGGGGACATGGTGGCTCAGTGACTAAGATGCTGAGCTTGTGGATCGACAGGTCGGCAGTTCAGCAGTTTGAATCCCTAGTGCAGTGTAATGGGGTGAGCTCCTGTTACTTGTCGCAGCTTCTGCCAACCTAGCAGTTCGAAAGCACATAAAAAATGCAAGTAGAAAAATAGGGACCACTTTGTTGGGAAGGTAACAGCGTTCCGTGCGTCTTTGGCATTTAGTCATGCCAGCCACATGACCACGGAGACGCCTTCGGACAGCACTGGCTCTTTGGCTTTGAAACAGAGATCAGCACCGCCCCTAGAGTCGGTACGACTAGAACAAATGTGCGAGGGGAACCTTTACATTTACCTTTAAGCCTCCCAGAGTTTCTGGAAGTTGGACGTTATATACATTTAATGAATAAATAAATAAACTAGTATGTTTTATAGGTGAAGAGACCATTTAGAATTTTAAATATTGGGAAAATAAGTATTTCAAACTTGGTCATGTTTCAGTTTTGCCTTTTAAAAATTAATAGTTATTATATAGTATCTAATGTCAGAGATCATAATCATATCACATGATTCCATTCTTAACCTCTGAATTCCTAACTGGAGTGAGATCTAAGTATCTCCAGAATTTTGAAATAACTTATTATTTAATTTCTGATTAACAAATAGGATGGATTCCTGGAAGATATACTTTGGACTGGAAAAGTTAGATTGAATATATTTAAATTAAATATGAGACTAAAAAGTTTTAATTAGTATGATGGTTAAAAAAGTGTTTATAATTAGTATATGATTGTATAAGATTGTTTGAAAATATAAATACAAAATTTAGGGGACAATTTTTATAAAATGTTTTATAGATGGTATTTAGATTTTAAAAAGCTAGCATGTATGTATTATTATAGATTGTATTGTTATAGAAATATTGGTAGGAGGGTTGAAAAAGTGTTTATATTTTATAAAATGTTTTATAGATGGTACTTAGGTTTCAAGAATTTATATTAGAATTTGTACTAGAATTTAAGAACATATAAATACAATTTAGAAGAAATTTTTTTATAAAATCGTTTTGTATATGGTATCTAGATTTTTAAAAAAGCTAGCAAGTATGTATTATTATAGTTTGTATTGTTAGAGGAACTAAACTGATGTTAAATTTAATAATGTAGTAAGATTGTTGGTGATGCAATATGAGAAGAAGGAAGATCTATTAACTACAGAAGAATGGACAATCGTATGATATTTGATAGACCAATTAAAGAAAGATATATTTTGGACTGGAAAAGTGCAAATGACTACATTCAAGATAAAGATGGGACTAAAAAGTTAAAATACTATATGAAAGAAGATTAGAATTTAAGAAGATGTGTTATTTGTGATTATACAAAAAGGGAGTTAAAGTGCGAGAGAGTTGACAAAGTGTTTATAGATAGTTTGCAAATGTTTGTGTAAGATTGTTAGGTGTAATACCCTGTATTCTGCTTTGGGAAGTCTGGGGGGGAGGAGGGAGGGGAGGTTGGGGTAAGGGGGAGGAGGAGTTTAACTGTTTTTAAAATGTATTATAAAACTTTTTAATTAAAAAAAAAGTCCAATTTATTCAGATAGGTAAACTGGCACGTCCTATGAAAATCCGAAACTAAAAGTCCCGGGTTTTCTTCTCAATATATCAAAACCTCCTCTCCCTCATCCGCTGGTCAGAAGATCCAATCACCGCCCGTTCCATCTTGACACCCTCCTTCTCCAGATGTTGAGGCATTGTGACCTTCATCCCATTATATAATATTATTATGGCTAACATCTCCTTCTCGCCAGTCCCCCCTCCCTTTCTTTTCCCATAGTTCAGAGAGTGGCAGCTTGGAACCTAACTAATAATGTTTCCAAGTCTGACAGTAGATGGAAATAGCAGCATTTTAATTCTTTTTATCTTATACTGGTGTTACTGAGACTGTCAATCATTGAGCCAGGAGGTTTCCACCAACGTCCACTGTTTGGGCGGGAGAATACTAAACGCTGATTGGTTAACATATCGCATATAAGTAAGCTTCACCAGTGAGTGTTCGCTGGTTGCAAAGGATTATAAATAAAGAGCTGTTGTTGGAAAGTCACTCTCTGAGTCTTCATTCGCCCTATTTAACACTGGCGATGAGGGTGGGATCGAAGACGAAGCAAAAGAGCTGGATGGTCTCTAGGACATGCCAATGCCCTTCGTCGTTGCCCGCTACTGGATTTGGTCCATGACCTGGCTTAAAGAATTTTTCTGATGGATCCTTATGGTTACCGGGCAGAATAGACCAGGTGATAGGGCCTCGCTTATACATTGTCCGAATGGACAACGGGCGCCTGTGGAGGCGACATATTGATCAAATGCAAAATCGCCTTCAAAGCACAGACCAACAAATAAGAGTCGGATAATAATGACACTCCCTTGAATCATTCCCTAGCTGACTTCATTCCGGAGGGTTTGGAAACCTTAACTGCAGAACCAGAGATTCAGCGACAATATGCAAGTGAACTGGTCCTGGGCTAGAGCTAAGTAGTGCCCAGAGTCTTCCCATAGAAGCCCCCCAGGAGACCGAGGACACAACCACTCAGGCTGTCACTAAATCACCAATGGAACAGTGCAGGTCCAAACGAACTTGCAGAGGCCCCTCTTACCTGAAAGATTACAGCTGCGATACGGGTAAAAAACCCAACAAAGAGGGGACGGTGTGTCAGGTATCCAATTTCACTCTATCCCCAGGAAAGAAATACTCCCAACGCCAGGTTAAAGAGAGACAGTTAGAGAAAATGGTAGAAAGCAATTCCAAGACTGAGCAAAATGGCATGAAGCGTATATATTAAAAGCATCCCATTCCCCCTCCCACCAAGCCCCCCTTGAGCTATAACCCAATCTCTGGCAGCTCCAGGTGTCAGGTGGTCATCCCCCGGGTTGCACATCATCAGGTTGGACCGCCCATCATCTGTAACTTTCGTTTCTCGTCTGTTCCCACCTCCAGCTCGTCATATTCCCACATTTACCTCTCCCCCCGTTTCTATGGCAGCCGACAGCTAAGAAAGTGAAAGTAAAGTACATCGGGAGGCTGACAATTACTCTGTGAGCACCATATTTGAACTCTGACCTGGAGTAACATAGAACTGTATAATATTTAATATCATTGCACAGATGGTCAACAAATAAATTCAGTATGGAATATCAATGTAAGTTTCAATTTAACTAAGTGATTTTTCTTATAAGGAAGCTAAAATAATTTCTTCCACTGAAACTGATTTAACCAGATTTTTTAAAAATCTCTGTGCACACACAGACTTAGAACTGAAAATTTGAACAGAAATATTTCCAAATAAATGAGTAAATCTAATTGGTAGTTTTGCAGCTGCTTGTTCTTCATTTCTGAGTTTCAGTTCATTTTCACTTTCTAAAAATTCTCATTAACATCTTGCCTTGGAATTTACTGACTGAACAATAGTTGCCATTCAGAGTTCTCTTTCTTAGACTCCTGCTGGAAATGTCAACTTTCATTTCATGTAATGATTGTGACTATTTCTGTTTTCTTTAAGATGTCCAAGCAGTGATGGCTAACCTTTTTGCCATCACGTGCCAGGAGCAGGGTGTGTATATATGTCCTGCCCCCATGCATGTGTGTGCAACCCCCCGCTCCCCCTCTCCCTCCCCCTCTGCTTCTAGTTTTGGCTACTTCTCCCCTACTCCGCCCACCATCTGGTACCAGGCCGAAACAAAAAAGAAATAACTCTCCGAAATCCAATCCAAACCTGGTTTATTTTGAGCGGGTCGGTTAGCAAGCAGCCCAGCTCCTCGGTGGGATAAAGACCGTGCTGAGAATGTCCACCTCTCAGCGCATTTTATACATTTGAAAAGGGCGCGCCGTCTCACAGCTGATTTGCATGCGCAAAGATGATGTCATCCAGCCTACCGACATTCCCGACACACCCAGTACTATCCGCAAACACTAACCCACCACCGGACACCCCTTGCAACACCCAACACCCCAGCAACCCCACAAGCATGGCAACAGGACCAAACCCCTCTCCCCAGATAGCACAGCAGCTCCTTTCTCAATCTGAAGGCAGTCGACACAGCTTAGGGTACTGGTGTGGTGGTGGCTGGTGAGTTGGTGAGCTGGTGGCTCGACAGGAAGCTCCCCCTACCAGGAGTCCACCTATAGAGATACAGAAAGAACAAATGTTAGCAGTTCCCCAGAGCTAACCTGGAGATCCCGGCTTCAAGGGATAAGACTGATGGAAAGTACGGCATAGCTCTGGTGTGGTTACATCAGCAGCGCATACCCAGGACACTTCAGACTCAGGATATCCCTTCCAATGTACAAGGTACCTTGTCAATGTTTGTTAGGTGTGCTTGGCAGCTTTAATTCTGGAATGGCAGGAAAGTCCTTCCCACTGACTATACGGAAGGGGGGAAATCCAGTACTCCTATGTACCGCATTATTATATGCCGCTTCAGCAAAAGGCAAAAGAGCAACCCAGTCATCCTGCTGATAGGACACTTAACAATGCAGGTACCTTTCCACCATAGCATTGGCTCTTTCAGCAGCTCCATTAGTGCACGGATGATAAGCGGTGCTCAAGCCTTGTTCAGACCCGATCTGATGGAGGAAATGCCTCTACAGCTTAGCAATAAACTGAACCCCTCTATCAGAGATGATACGACAAGGCACCCCATGCAACCAATACACATGTTGAACGAACAGAAGGGCTAATTGCTTAGCTGAAGGTAACCCCTTACAGGGAACGAAATGGGCTTGCTTTGAGAACAAATCAATAATGGTCCAAATTACAGTATGCCCTTTGCTCCGTGGAAGATTGACAATAAAATCCATTGCAATCATCTCCCAAGGCTCTGTGGGATTAGCTACAGTTTGTAATAACCCAATTGGTTTCCCGGATTGCGGTTTTCCTATAGCACACACTGAACACCCTTTAACATATTCCTCTACATCTCTCCATAATCCCAGCCACCAGAATTGCTGTCGAGTCAAGTGTAATGTTTTTAGAAAACCAAAATGCCCAGATGTTTTCCTATCATGGCAACGTTTTAGTATGGTTTTCTGGAGCTCTTGTGGCACATATAACTTCCCGTCCTTCCAAGCTATCCCATCCTTATAAATTACCAGGGGGGAGTTGCATTGCAACCATGTATCAATTTTTGTCGTATCACGAAGTTTTTGCTGCAAACCCCCCAAGTTCTCTTGCCTACTCAACAACCCAGTCCTGGAAGACATGTTTATTAACGGTTGAACCAGTTGCTCCCCTTGACTTTGGAACTGAGGCATTCTAGACAACGTGTCAGCCAAAAAACTTTTCCCCCCCTCGGCACATATTTCAATGTAAATGTGAATCGTTTGAAATAAAGTGCCCAACACACCCGTTTCGGAGACAATTTCCTAGGAGTTTGGAGGGTCTCCAAATTCTTATGGTCTGTCCAGACCTCGAAGGGACATGCCGCTCCTTCTAACAAGTCCCATCAAGTTATGAGCGCCCACCGCATGGTGAAAGTCTCTTTCTCCCAAACAGCTCAATTTTGTTCTGTCAATGTTAACTTTTGGGATGTGTATGCACAAGGCTGCAAATACCCCTGTTTATTTTCCTGTAAAAGAACTGTTCCAATGGCAACATCACTCGCGTCAGCCTGAACAATGAACGGTTTAAGCGGATCCGGGTGTAATAAAACCGGTTCCCTTGAAAATAAAGCTTTTAACTGATCAAACGACTGTTGAGACTCTTTCATCCACAGAATCATCTGCTGTGGACGAGGCTTCAAAGTACTCTTAGTACATAACAAATCAGTCAGCGGCAGTGCTATGGCAGCAAAAGACGGAATAAACCGTCTATAAAAATTTGCAAACCCCAAGAAACTCTGTAACTGTTTACGAGTTCTGGGGGCCTGCCACTGCAACACAGCCTCTACTTTCTTTGGATCCATCCTGATCCTGGCACCACTAATATGATATCCCAGATAATCAAGCTCTTTGCAATGGAATTCGTATTTAGATAATTTCACAAAGAGCTTACAATCCAAAAGTTTCTTTAATACAGCCCGCACCAACGTGACATGTTCGTCCATCGTCTTCATATAAATCAATATATCATCCAGATACACAAGTACTCCATGATATAAAAACTCATGGAGCACCTCATTTATCAGCTGCATGAACACAGCCGGAGCACCCTGAAGACCAAAAGGTATGACCCTGAATTGATAGCTTCCTAAAGGTCTACCACTCATCTCCCTCCCGTATCTGAATTCTGTAATAGGCCTCACAAAGATCTAATTTCGTGAAAATTTGACCAGTAGCCAACGTAGCGAGGAGATCCTGAATAAGTGGTAGGGGGTATAGATATTCCACACAAATAGCTTTCAGACCCCTAAAGTCGACACACAGACGTAAACCCCCATCCTTCTTTCTAAACAGCACAGGAGCTGCTGTACGGAAACGGCTGGGCTGTATGAAACCCCTTGGCAGATTCTTATCGATGTAAGATCACAACTCTTCCAATTCAGGTTTAGTCATTGCATACATGCGAGGCTTTGAGAATGTAGCCCCGGGAAGTAACTCAATGGCACAATCAATGAGACGATGCGGGGGAAGACTTTCACATTCTGACTCACTAAACACTTTTTCCAACTCCAGATACTCTACGGGTATTTGCTGCTTCAATGACTCTGAACTTCTTCCCTGGGCTTATAAGCCAGCTGATACAGGTTTTAGTGTCTCGGGTGGAGGATCAGGATCCAGCGCCATATGAACCCTACGACAACCATAATGCCACCATATAATCGGCCACCATTTATCCAACCACGACAACCCTAAGATAACTGGTTCTATTGTTCTTTTGACCACAATGAACCTCAGAAGTTCTCAGTAATTGATAATGTCCAACCAGACTAACTCAGTAACCCAGACAGCAGGCTGTCTTCCAAGTAACAAACCATCCATTTGCTCAAATGAAATGGGCCTACTTAATTTTCTTAAGGACAAGCCTAATTTCCTCGCAGTGGACATATCCATTAAACAACGGGTACAACCCATATCTAACAGGGCCCCTACCTATATTGACTTCTTGCCCTGGGGAATGCATAGAGACACGGGTATGATGAAAGGCATGATGGGACCACTTACCATGGAGTCATTTACATCATCTCCTTCATCGCTAGCAATGACTTCATCAGCAACTCCCTTAGTGTCCAATGTGGTGTTTTCCTCGGTGGTAACATAGGTACGGTTAGTCCCAGATGAGAGAGACTTCAAGCATTGAGCTCCTGCTGAGGTGAATGACCAATTCCCCAAATCGTCCTCTGGGTCTCATTGCATGAGGGGTAGACATCCATGGTGGTGACATGGGGCATTCCGCAACCCTGTGGCCCACTTGATCACACCTAAAGCAATGCAATTGGGGCCCTCAATTCCGCGAGGTCGCTGCAGCGACTGGGGCCGGTGGAAGGAACACCCAACCGGGCACCCTAGCCACGGGGCGACAAGGAGGTGGAGGTGGTATCGAACGCGAGCGTAATTCCCTAAGACCCACATCTAATTCAATCACCAATTTGAACCATTCAGCTAGGTGAGGTCCTAACCCGCAGTACAAACAGGCTTGTTTCAGGTCCCAATCCAATCCAGTCTGAAATTGGTGAACTAAAAGTATTTCGGGCCAGGAACATAAGCAACCTGCCAACCTCCTAAATTCTGTGTAGTCCTGTGCTGGCCTCCCTCTTTGTTTTAATGACAACAATTCACCCTCAGTTTTATGTATCTGGGTATCATCTTCAAAATGAGCTCTCAACCCATTCAGGATTAATCCCACATCAACCAACTCCTGGGCATGGTCACTATGGAGACCCGCCACCCACTCAGCCACCTCCCCTGTCAAAAACCTGGTGATGGCCACTACAATTGACCATTGGCTTGGATAGAAACGGCAGTAGACATCCAAATAGCTTGATACCTGGCTCAAAAACAGGGCAACCTTGTCTGGGCTGCCATCAAAACTAGCTGGGATAGCCAGAGGACCCCACGCCAGTTGTTGTGGCCATTGGCTGGGCATCCATGTAACTGGCATTTGCCCGAAGGGTGTATTTGCCCTTTGTGGCTGACTCTCATGAGTCCCAAACCACCCACTCCATGGACTGGACTCCAAAAACCTCCCTCGTGTGGGGCCATCCCCTGGAGGGTCATGTTTACCAGCCCCCGGACCAGTTCCCAACCCCTGAGCCCTATCCTGCTGCTGGTCAAAGGACTGCCTTGAACCCTCCCAAGCAGTCAAAATGGACCCCTTCTCCTGAGCCCAGGGCTGTCTAGAAGGGGCCTCCTTAAAGCTTGTTTCTCCAAAGCGTTCACATAGAATGTCCAGGGTGCTGGTTCTTCTCCTGTGGTCCAACGACCAGTTCCTCTCCCCTTCTCCTGTGGTCCAACGATGCTCCATCCAGTTCTGGAAGGACGGCTCAGACCTCGTGGTTGTGCCCAGTGGAGCCACTGCCCGCCAGGACAACAGGAAAGAGGGGCTCGCCATTTCCGTTTTCTCACCATCCATTCTTTCGGCTACTGAGTGCTTTTTAGGGCGCACCACCACTGGGGTACTTTCCTCCATTGGTTCTGTTCCCTGGCTTTGCTCCAGATTCTCTTCCTTGGGCCTCTCCAACCCCGCTGCTGCTTCACTGCCTTCCCCCATTGAGAAAATGCTCCCTCTAATCCCTTCAAAAACTTAGCGCTGTCTTTCTGTCAGCTACTTCTCCCCTACTCCGCCAACCATCTGGTACCAGGCCGAAAAAAAAAAGAAACAACTCTCTGAAATCCAATCCAAACCTGGTTTATTTCTAGCAGTCAGTTAGCAAGCAGCCCGGCTCCTCGGTGGGATAAAGACAGTGCTGAGAATGTCCACCTCTCAGCGCAATTTATACATTTGAAAAGGGTGCGCCGCCTCACAGCTGATTTGCGCGCGCAATGATGACGTCATCCAGCCTATCGCCACTCCTGACACGCCCAGTACTATCCACAAACACTAACCACCACCGGACACCCCATGCAACACCCAACACCCCACAACCCCCCAAGCATGGCAACAGAACCGAACCCCTCTCCCCAGATAGGACAGCAGCTCCTTTCTAAATCTGAAGGCAGTCGACACAGCTCGGGGTACTGGTGTGGTGGTGGCTGGTGAGTTGGCGAGCTGACAGCTCGACACCTAGCACATGATGGCACATTTTTCTCTCCCTCCAAGCTCCAGAGCCTTTCTAGGAGCTTAGTGAGGGCAAAAATGGCTCCCCACAGACGCCCTCTGGAGGCAGGAAATGGCCCGTTTGAAAACTTCCAGAAGTTGTCAAATGGGCCATTTCCTGCCTCTGGAGGGCCTCCAGGTGGAGGGGAGGAGAAAAGGTCATTTTTACCCTCCCCAAGCTCCTAGAAAGGCTCAGGAGCTTGGGGAGAGAGAAAAACGAGCCTTCCCTCCCCAAGGCCCTCCGGAGGCAGGAAACAGCCTGTTTCCTGACTTCCCTCCCAGAGGCCCCAAAAATCAGTTGGCTGGTGTGCACATGTGCACCGGACCATATCACATGTGCCCTCTGATATGGCTACACATGCCACGTGTGCCATAGATTTGCCATCACAGTCTTAGACTGCCTGAACATTTTATGCTTTGTTCTCATGGTTTCTATATCTTACATGATTAGGAATGCTAATGAGATATATGAGTGTGTGTTTGTTACAAAGTCTGTGGATGATGTGTATCTTGCATCATTATTGGTTTCTACATTTTTTCCACTATAGTATGAAAAATTAGAGACCTTTTACTAAAATAAATGGCCCTGCAATAGGGCTAACTGCTGGATCATAGACTTGAAAATAAAGCAGCAGAAATAAAAGGGAACAAGATTGTTGTGATATAGTGTATTTTATTATCTCAACTATGCAGACCCTCCCCCCCTTCTTTCTTCTTTTCATCCGAAATAGGACTTTTCAGCTCCTACCCTTAGACACGCCTGTTTCTCCACCAGGGTTCCAGCTCTGGGCATTCACCTCTAGCTTTTCTCCTTGGTTGACAGGCCCCTAGCTGTTCACCCTGGCCAAAGGGCCATGGCTCCTCCATCCCACGCCCATTCAATGACCCATTCTTCGTCTCAAGCTTTTGGCCACCCGGGTCGGTTAGCTGTGATCAATCACATTGCGGGGGGGTTCTGCATCCAGGTTCTGGATGGAGGTTCTGCACTATCAGAGCAATGGCCAATGAGTCCATAAGGCACTTGAAAGTTTCCCAAATGAGATAAGTCCACCAGGCAAATGGATGGTGACCCTGCACAATGCCGATGCACCAGAGCTGCGGGACTTCAACCATTTCATGATGGCCCTGCGATGATGGTTCGAAGACCCCCTTGCAGATCGCAAAGCATGCAACTGCATTAAGGTGGTGAAGCAAGGGCGATGGCCAGTAACAGAGTACACTGAAGAATTCCGGGACCTTGCATGTCATGTGAACTGGCCAGAGGACATTTTGGTGAGCTGTTTCAAAGATGGGCTGAGTGATGATCTATACAATGCCTGCGTAG
>JANHFM010013424.1:0-11928 GCA_032468115.1 Grayia smithii | reverse complement strand
TAAGGAGGAACTTTCTGACAGTGAGAACAATCAACCAATGGAACAGCTTGCCTTCAGAAGTTGTGGGAGCTTCATCATTTGAGACTTTCAAGAAGAGATTGGACTGTCATTTGCCAGAAATGGTATAGGGTCTCCTGCTTGAGCAGAGGGATTGGACTAGATGACCTATAAGGTCCCTTCCAACTCTGTTAATCTGTTAAATCTGCTGCTGAACACTGTCTGATGGCCACTGATTTTCTGTTGCTCAATTCCACATGTGCCTTTCTTCCCGAGTTGACTCCTTGTCCTCAGTTGTTCTCCTCTCCTAACATCTCTGCGCATACGCACATCTGGAACAGGCCCCAGCTGTTCTTCCTCCCCACTTATCTCAGCTTCCATAGGCAGCTGCCCCTCCGGTGGCTGCGAAATGTCAGACGGCCCTGGCTCTATCTCTGCTTCCAATGCAGAGCATCTGTCAGAGCCTTCCCCAGACTCCAGAACTGGCCCAAGTTCCTCCCCAACCTCCTCATCATCCAAATCTGTCACCAGCTCCACTGGCACCTGGCTGGCCACAACAGATTGGAACTGGGTGAGATGATGCATTTTTTACCTAGAATCTAACCCTAAAAGGGAAAAAAATCCAGGAAAAGAGATTCTTAATCTATTTGCTAAAGCAGCAAATAACTACCTTCTTCCCTGACCTGGAAGAAAGGAACTAAGGAGAGAAAAGTAAAAAACTTTTAAAACACAGAAAAGTGGACTTTTAAACTGGATAGGAGCTTGGGAACTACATGAACTGGCTTGGGAAAGGTATTTTAAAATGCTGCAACTATTTACTTAAATAACTGATTTGGTTTTTATAAATTGAATTAAATTTGGTCAAATACACGTCAGACTGGAGACACTGAAACTCAAGTGGAGACCGCCACCTACTGACAAATGAAAAATGTAGTATACCCCTACAAGTCTGGGAAAAATTTGATAAGAGAATTAAACAACATCTGGAGGACTCTGGCGATATCTACTGTTCTATTTTTACCTACCTTATGATTACTGGAGGTTTAACTCCGAGAACAAGGACTACCTAAAAAGAACAAACTGATAAATCCTGGGATATAAAGAACTATGATTATTGTACTTTCTGAGGAGCAACGTTAGGACTGAATATATGGTTTTTGGACTATTGAGCAAGAGTGGGACTTATTAAAATAAGACAAAATTCTCCTTCAGGGGGAAATGAATGGACTTTTACAAGAAATGGCATTACAAGAATTGATGTTCCAGAATATTAATAATACTATGACAGAAAACCTCAGGGAGATAAGGAACCTAATACATGGTATAGATAGGAAAATAGAAAATGTTTCACAAGAGACAATGAACAAAGATGTCCAGGGAAAGGAGAAGACAACAAAAAGAATAGAGGAAAAAAATAGAACAGATAAACCAGCAAATAAAACAAGAAGAGAAGAAGGAGAGGACAATAAAGATAATAATGAATGATTATTTTAAGAGATTTAAAAATGAAATCAGATAAGCAGGAAGATAACTTTGAAAGGGAGGTAGGAGCTTGGATAGATACATTGGAGGACTGACAGCATAAGATGGTAGAGATGGAAAGGAAGGAAGGAAAAAGAAAGGCAAGAAAGAAAGAAAGAAAAAGAAAGAAAGAAAGAAATTCATGTAAAATAATGTGAAAATGTACACTTGCTCAGAATTAAATAAATTGGCCCTAATCAGTAATACAGTATATGCAACCTTTACTTACTGACACATTTTGGTGAAGGTGACCATCCATTTTCTGTGCATTCAACCACCTTTCCTCCATAATCTGTTTCAAGTGTAAATCCACTGTCACACTGTATTCGAATTAGATCCCCGTCATGGTATATATTTTTTATAGGTCGGAAAGAACCATTTAATACTCTTGGAGAGTTGCATGTAATTTCTGGACAAAATAAATCATATGTTCTATTGAAAAAAGAATATATATATAGGACAGTGGTGAAATCCAATTTTTTTTACTCTGTGGGTGTGGCTTGGTGGGCATGGTGTGGCATGGTGTGGCTTGATGAACATGGCTTGGTGGGTGTGGCAGGGGAAGGATACTGCAAAATCTGCATTTCCACCCTACTCCAGGGGAAGGATACTGCAAAATCCCAATTCCTCCCCACTCCTGGGGGAAGGATATCTCTATTCTCTATTTCCACCCCACCAGCCAGCCAGAGGTGGTATTTGCCAGGTCTCTGAACTATTCAAAATTTCTGCTACTGGTTCTCTGAACTGCTCAAAATTTCTGCTACCGGTTCTCCTGAACCTATCAGAACCTGCTGGATTTCACTCCTGATATAGGAGCAACATGATAGAGAAATGCCATGAATGCACAAACAAACATCTCCATGAAGTTCTTCCTATGCCTATATAGAAACTACTGGTTCTGGGAGATGTTAAACTGCTAGAATTGTGAAATCCACTAATCTACTAGTCCCGAAATCAGAGGCAAACAATGTTTTCTAGCAGTAACAAAAAAAGTTCCTATATTTTTGTTAGTCACCGAGTTGGAATTTCTATTGCCACTGCTGTATGAATTTTATTATGGTAATAGTTTATGAATTCTTTAAAAATATAAGTTTAGTAACTCTGCTGTGGGGTTTGGTTTTGGCAAAAGCAATTACTGTAGCATTCAGTGATATAAACCACAGGTGCAGGGGTGAAATGCTACTGGATCGGGCCGGATCAGCCGATCCGGTAGCAGAGACTGGGGCTGGTTCGGCAATCCGGTAGCGATCGCCAGCTGGCCATGCCCATGAACCTCTGCACCCAAGGGACCCACTCCCACCACACCATCATTCCTGCCCTGCGCAGTGCCACCTGCAGACGGGTCGAGGAAGCACATGAACCCAGCCACCCTCGGCCTGCTGCTCTGGCCAGGAAAGCTGTTTCGGGGCCCAAAAGGGGAGGCCCAGCCCGCCGGCCCACGCGCCCAACCTGCCTCTGCATCCAAACGCCATCACCGCCACCCTCCTCCTCCTCACATGTGCACAGAAGTGCCAGGCCTGGCCAGGTCAGTCCTGCTGCTTGGTGAGAAGTGCTTCCACCGGGGAGGGGTGGTATAGTCCTCAACAGGAGCTGGCCCATGCAGGGGAGGTGCCTGGGCAGGCTGGAGGAGCTCCTGGGCAGCCCCGCTGGGCCTTCTGGCTGCGCCAGGACTTTTCTGCTTTTCAGGACTTTTCTGGCTGTGCCGGGACATGGAAGCTCCCACGGCTCCAGCCCGTGCAGGGGAGGCGCCCAGGCAGGCTGGAGGAGCTCCTGGGCAGCCCCGCTAGAGAGGCAGCTCCATCTGCACCCACCGGGTACACAGAAAAGTTCCGAAAAGCAGAAAAGTCCCGGCTCAGCCAGAAGGCCCAGCGGAGCCACCCAGGAGCTCCTCCAGCCCGCAGGAGCTTCCATGGGAGAGGCGGCTCCATCTGCGGCCGCTGGGTGTACCAAAAAGTCCCGAAGCAGCCAGAAAAGTCCCGAAAAGCAGAAAAGTCCCAGCGCAGCCAGAAGGCCCAGTGGGGCTGCCCAAGAGCTCCTCCAGCCCGCCCGGGCGCCTCCCCTTCATGGGCCTGTGGCCCAGCACCTTCCCTGGAGCTGGGGGAGAATTGGGGGGCCTGTTTCTGGGGAAGCAGTGCAATTGCTCAGCCAGGGCAGACTCAGCGGGGGCTGCAATGGCTCGCTGAGTCTGCCCTGGCTGAGCGATCGCACTGCTTCCTCAGCAAAAGGTGCGCCACAGCCCCCTTCGCCTCCATGATTCTTTTCCTTTAAATCAGGGGTGGGCAATTATAACTCTTGTACGACTTGTGGACTTCAATTCCCAGAATTCCTATGCCAGCATGATTGGCTCAAGAATTCTGGGAGTTGAAGTTCACAGGTCTTGAAAGAGCCACAATTGCCCACCTCTGCTTTAAATTAAAACTTCTTTAATTTTTCTCATATCGGGTTCTGTGGGCGTGGCTTGGTGGGATCGGGGGTCAGGTGACTTAGTGGGCATGGCTCTGAGTGACATCAACTTAGTCACGCCCACCCAGGTTTTGTGGCTCCCGGTAATTTTTTTTTTCATTAGGAAACGGCCCAAATGGCTCTTTGAGTGCTTAAGTTTGCCGACCCCTGTATTAGGCTGTTTGTATTTATATATAAAACTGCCCCTTTGTTTTCAATCTCCTTGTGGTGTGTCAATACATTTAAATAAAAAAGTGTCCAATTTTCATTTGAAACCTTTTCCCCAAATTATTATCAGTGACTAAATGTTCTTTAATGATTTGAATATTATTATTAGTAGTAGTAGTAGTAGTAATAGTAGTAGTAGTAGTATTTTGTTGTTATTATTATATATACTTTATTTATTAAACATGAAACTCAATAAACTGAACTTCAAAAATACATCACAAATATCATTATCAACCAAGTACCTTCTTAAGATGTACAATGTTCCAAACAGCACAGTTTTTTGCAGTTCCACTGGTGTTATTGCAGGAAGCTGCAATCTGTTGATGTATCTTATAAAATTCTTGGACATGGTACCAAGCGCCATGATGACAATGGGTATCACTGTTACATGTTTCATCCATAATCACATAGTTTCAATGGCCAGGTTGTGATATTTTGTGATTTTTTCAAGTTCTTTTTCTTCAACTCTGGCATCTCCTGGTATCACTATGTCAATAAATTGTACCTTTCGGTTTTCGACAACTGTGATATCTGGCATGTTGTGTTCCAAATGATGATCTGTCTGTATTCAAAAGTCCCACAAGATCTTCACCTTCTCATTTTCTATAATTTTTTCCACTTTATATTCCCATGATTTTTTGGAGATAGGTAAGTCATATTTTTTACACAATGACCAGTGGATTAATTTAGCAACTCAGTTGTGTTTAGCTTTGCAATCAGTTTGTGTGATTTTACTGCATTCACATATTAAATGTGAAACAGTTTCTACTCTGTTGTTGCAAAGTCGGCAATTTAGATTGTTGGTGGATTTTTGTATCTTCACTTTCATGGCATTATTATTATTGTTGTTGTTGTTGTTGTTGTTGTTATTATTATTAAACAGTGAGTAATAGAATCCTCTTTCTGGTCCAAAAGGAATACTGTAATACAAAAGCATGAATACAGGTTTTAAACAATAGAATGCTTCACATTTTTGATGCAAATAAAGCATTATTAAACATGGCCTTAAGCATACTGCAGTCTTTTTCCTACTGTTTGTAATAGAAAACTTATCATTGAAAAATAAAACTTTATTTAGTTAAAATAATCTGCGTTAAAAAAAAAAAACTAGCATCAGATTCAGGAAAGTCCCTAGATTTGCAATAACCCTTAACAAAAGATGAACAAAAGATAAAGAAATATCCCTACTTGATGTATAGAAATATTATAGTTCATTTTCCCTAAAAGTCACTTATGGATTGATATAATTTTATCCTAGCAGTGTTAGAAAAGAAAGACTGCCAGAGTTAGAATTCATAGTCTGAGCTCTATGAACCATTGACTCAGAAGAATGGCACATCAATAAACCAAACCTTAACAATATATTATTTAATATAATGATTTAAATGGAAAGCAAATTGCTACCTTGTTTTCCCCACTTAGGCTAATCTTTTTAAATATCACAATAGTATAGTACTGAAATGTCAATGTATCAACATAAGTCTATTATTTTTCTTTCCTCTATTCCAGATTAATAACTATTCCAAACCACGCTTCCTTTGAACTTCTTTCCAAAAGTTCAAAGTAGCTTAGTCAATAAATTATAAGCAAAGTCAAATATAGGTGTAACTTTTTTTTTTTAATCATGTTGGTAACATTTTTACAGAGTACTAATATCAATTAAATGATTGCATTCATGCTTAAGTTGTTTATATGCTTACTAAAAGACTTAAAACACAAATCAAATAAGATGCCTAATTTTAAATAATATTCTGTGCTTCCTGGACAAGAAATCTGTTTCTTTTCAACATTTGAAAAAGAAATACTGAACTTTCATTTTCTCAGCAAGCTGTGATGAAGGAAACAGCCAAGGCTGCACAGTTGGAAAACAAAGGAAAACAACAATTGCTCTTGGCACATTTACCAGCATGGGAAACTGAGAAAGGCAGTAAAATAATAAAACTATGAACCACTGGTTTAGGAGATGAACCAACAGCTCAGAACTTACCATATCTGGAAAAAAATGAGAACTTATGCCTCATATACTAAAATGTGGAAGACAATAACTTGCTAAACAGTTAAATAGCTTCATATTGGCTTGCTTTCTAGTGGTCATTTGTTTTCATGAGTTTTAAATGTATGTAATAATTATTCAGAGAATTATTAAACTGAACTAAAATTCCACTAAGTTCTACTTCCAAAACCAACATTTAGGTTATAAAAAATTCCTGAAAATGATCTTCACATATTATACAAGAAAAGTGAAAAATGAACACTATGAAAACTGAATTACTATTTGCATGTGTTATATTGTTTTGTGAATATGCATAATTTTCAAAGAAATCTTATATTTGTCAGATGCTTCATAACAAAATGAATTAGATTTTTTTTAAAAAAAGCACACATAGATCACTAAAAATAACTTGAGCTTTGCTCACGTAAATATAGTCTTTTTAAAGAAAATGGTTAGTGGATTAATTATTTTTATTGACTATTACATATGATAAATCACATGCTAGAAATAATCCTAGATACTGTATCCTTTTTGATAATGATAATAATAATAATAATAATAATGATGAGGATGAGGATGATGGCCCTAAATGTTATTCCAATGTATTAAATTACCTCTTTATAATTTTAAAATTATAGTTTCAAAAATACTGCCATATGAAATGAAAAAATAGCTGAACTAAATAAAATGCAAAGCTCTCTTGGTTTTACTACAGTGCATTCAGAAAGAATTCAGACCCCTTCATTTTTTGTCATTTTTGTTATGCTACAGCCTGATTCTGCTGTTGGGGTGTTTTTCCAGCAGCAGGGACTGGGTGACTAGTCCAGGAATGGGTTCCACTTACCTTTACTACCAGTTCACAATGGGAGCGTGTGCAGATCACCCATGATGATATTGGGGGTGGGTGGGCGGAGTCTCCTGACAGTTTTACTACTGTTCTATAGAACCAGACCGAACTGGGAAGAACCCACCACTGGACCGGTCAGGGTTGAGGGAAAGCTGAATGGAGCAAAGTACAGGCATATCCTCAATGAAAACCTGTTGCACAGTGCACAGGACCTCAGTGTGGGCTGAAGATTCACTTTTCTTAGCATCATTGTCATGTTGGAAAGTGAAAGACAACACAGGAGTGACTTAGGGATAACTCTGTGAGTGTCCTAGAGTGGCCCAGTCAGAGCCCTGATTTGAATCCTATTGAACATCTCTGGAGGTACATGAAAATGGCTGCCCACTGATGGTTGCTATCCAACCTGACTGAGCTTGAGAGGATTTGCAAGGAAGAATGGCAAAAAAAATCCCCCAATCCAGGTGTGCAAAGCTTGTTGTGTCACACCCAAAAAGATTCGAGGCTGTAGTTGTTGCCAAAGGTTTTTCAACAAATGTTTGAATGAAGGATCTGAATATTTATGCCAATGTGATATTTCACCTTTTTTCTGTTTAATAAATTTACAGACCTTTCTAAAATTTTGTTTTCAGTTTGTCATTATGGGGTATTGAGTGTAGATTAATGAGGGGAAAAAAGAATTTCAACAATGTAGAATCAGGTTGCAGCATAACAAAATTGACAAAAGGGAAAAGTGTCAGAATACTTTCCAAATGCACTGTAAATTCACATTGTGTTGCCTTTTTTGATCATTTCCCTAACCAGTGAATGTTTCTGCCATCAAGTCAGCAGTAGTGACTGTTAGTGACCACATAATATGTATATTTTCTTCATTATGAATGAGGCTTGTAGAAAGAAAAATAATGCTTACAAAGATCAGAGATGCAGGAAATAATCATAGAAGAGTTAAAGAAGATATACAGTACATAAAAAGCTGCAGAATAGTGAGTTTACAGATGCATTTGCATAGGAAAGAAGAGAAGCAGAAGGCAAACTTGAAGACAGGATTAAGAAAAGCTGAGTATAGAAAGGGCAGCCTGAAAGACTAAATTTTAAGTGAAGGAAATACCCTACTTATAAGTAAGCAAAAGATAAATCACTTTGCCAAGATGAGATTCTGTTCCATCTAGCTAACAAGTAGAGAAGAGGGCCTTGCTTTGGAAGGAAGGCAAAGGATTCAGAAGTACTAGTTGTTACTTAGATAGTGGAAACAAAAATATATTGGAAGCTTTATCAGTAAGATAATCACCCAGGGAATTTGCTGGGAGAAAAACTGAGGTTTCAGATCCAAAATGTGGATAAATAAACTAGATTCAGATTGGTCAACCCAAAAGGAACTTTAAGAAATTAATAAAAAGTGAATCTACTAAAGGAGATTCTTGTGACCATTTTTCAAAGGAATGGAGGAAAAATATTTGTTTAAATATGTAGTATGCCTTTAAAATGTAGTTCACCTTTAAAAAGGCTACTTGAATGAACAACTAGCTACCTCTAAGAAAGGCTGTCTGCAAGACCCAAGGAAATGTGTCCCATTGAATAAGTGTTGTTTAAACCTATGTACCTGTGTAATGTTGCCTATAAAACTTTGTGTTTCTAGTGCAAGTAATATAATTGTTGATGGTGAACCTGAAATGTAGTTCATCTTTGTACTTTACTGCTCTCTCACCTTCATCTTTCTCACACTACTTGATCTTTATTGGCAGCATCCTTGCATCTATGATCAATTCAGTTACAGACTTTTACAGCTCTTTTATGCAGGGTTGAGCAGAAACGCTACTAAGAGAATTGAGGCTATGATTAATCAGATTTAAATTACTGTTAGAAAATATCTAGCACACCTATTCTGCCCGCCTCTGTCTCTCCATCTCTTTTTCTCTGTGTCTCTCTCTCTCATCTATTTATTTATCATCTATTTAATATTCCTTCACATTGACATCATATAATTACTGCTCCCCCCCCCCCCCCGCAAAAAGGGTATGACATAAAGAGGAATGTCATCTAGTAGTTCAACGGCCAAGGGACTGGAGACATTTTGAAGAATTCTTCATAGAAAATCTCTGGATATTATTACAATTCAGCAGTTATATAATAAGCAGAGCTTGATAGAAATTTTTGTAAAATGTAATTTTTTGTAAAATGTGAAGACAGTAATATTGACACTCAAACTCACATTCTGTTGTACTGTAATTTCCACTTAGGTACATCTAAAGAGCTACTAATTCCTCTTTTAAGCCCTTTCCAGGAAAATTGACAATTTTTATGTTCAATTTTTACTGGCAGGTAAAGGATCCCAAGGTAATTCTTACTGTTGCAGTTTGTTTTCTTGGCTTATAAAATCACACATTTTCATAGCAAAATAGCATAAGCATGATTGTACATTTTTCACTTCATACGGTTTACTATGTTTGTTCTATTTTCTAGGTTGCATTCTGCAGCTTTTATTTAGCAAGTCTTATTTTCTCTAGGCTGCTGGCCTGTAACAATAAGGAACTGAATTTGTAGAAAAATCTCAGCTTCCTACCACTATTTTCCCTCTTTTATATTCAATTGAATTTCTGCTGGTTATCACAACAAACATTAGTTTCCACACTTTTTCCTCAACTTGTATATTTTCTTCATGCTTTGATATTTCTATTTCCTGAGAAAATAAATCTACAAATCCATACATATTTATTGGTACTGGCCATGAAATCACAATACATATTATCTTTAGCTATTTATCAGATATAAAAGAAGTCAGTTGACAATTGTAATATGTGTTCCTCAGGTTACAATTCTCCTGTATTCCTAATTCTTCTATTGTCTTTTCTTTCAGTTTACTTTGATCAACCAGTATAAAAGAATTCACATATAATTAGAAAAATACATACAGAAAAGCTGTACATCTGGAACAGCTAGAATAGAATAGAATAGAATAGAATAGAATAGAATAGGATAGGATAGGATAGGATAGGATAGGATAGGACAGGACAGGACAGGACGGACAGGACAGGACAGGACAGGACAGAACAGAACAGAATAGAATTATTTATTGGTCAAGCGTGAATGAACAAGGAATTTGCTCTCAGTGTACATAAAAGGAAAAAGAAAAAAGAAAAATACATTCATCAAGAATCATACGATACAACACTTAGTGATATAGGTTTCTAATAAGCAATCAAATCATACTAGGAAGCAAGCAAAACAATATAAATCATAAAAATACAAGCAACATAGCTATAGTCATAAGTGGGAGGAGATAAGTAATAGGAAGGATGAGAAGAATAATAGTAATACAGTCTTAGCAAATAGTTTGTGGGAATTAGTTGTTTAGCAGAGTGATGGCATTCAGAAAAAACTGTCCTTGTGTCTAGTTGTTCTGGTGTACAGTGCCCTATAGCGTAATTTTAAGGGTAGAAGTTAAAACAAATTATGTGCAGGATGTGAGGAGTCTGTAGGTCTGTAGGTATTTTCTGTAGGATGTGAGGAGTTTGTAGGTATTTTCTCAGCCCTCTTTTTGACTCGTGCAGTATACAGGTCCTCATTGGAAAGCAGATTGGTAGTAATTGTTTTTTCTGCAGTTCTAATTATCCATTGAAGTCTGTGACTATCTTGTTTGGTTGCAGAGCCAAACCAAAGAGTTATAGAGTTGCAGATGACAAACTCAATAATTCCTCTGTAGAACTGAATCAGCAGCTCTTTGGGCAGTTTGAGCTTTCTGAGTTGACACATAAATAACATTCTTTGTTGTGCTTTTTTGATGATGTTTTTGATGTTAGATGTCCATTTTAAGTCTTGAGATATGATAGAACTTAGAAACCTGAAGGTCTCTACTGTTGATACTGTTTTGTTTTGTATTGTAAGGTAGTATAGGAGGGTTTCTCCTCCATTTCTATGGTTTTGAGTGTGTTTAGTCTAAAAATTGTTCTGGTTGTACCATAAGGCTAGTTGTTCAACCTCCTGTCTGTATGCAGTTTTGTCATTGCCTCAAATGAGACCAGTCACTGCAAACTTCAGTACTTTAACAGAGGGATCTTTTGAGATGCAGTCATTGGTGTATAGAGAGAAGAGAATTGGAGAGAGCACACAGCCCGGGAGGGCTCCTGTGCTAATTGTACAAGTATCTGATGTGATTTTGCCTAGCTTCACCTGCTGCTTTCCTGTCTGTTAGGAAGCTTATGATCCATTTACAAGTGTGGTCAGGTACAGCTGACTCGTGGTAAAGTCCAATAAGCATCTTCTAATGTTGTGTAGCAATCGTCTAGTGTATTCTTGCCTCTAGTGAGACAATTGACATGCTGAAAATATTTTGGTAGCTCTTTCCATAAGTTACATTTGTTGAAATCTTCTAAAATAATGGGAATTGAATCTGGGTATTTAACTTCAGCCCACATAATCTGGTCAACTACAGTTCATAATGCATTGTTTACACAAGCTTATGGAGAAACATACACAGCAATTATGAGAAATGGTTTGCAGTTGATAATTAATGTCTCTAAGTCCACATCACAGAATTTCTTTAGTATAGTTATATCTTGTGACCAGTGGCTTCTAATATACAAACATAAGCCTCCTTCCTTCTTTTTAACAGACATTTCTGCAATTTTTTTTTTAAATAAATCTTTATTAATATATACAAATATTAAAATACATAAAAGAAAATACATATAAAGACAAATCTACAACTGACATTATAGCAAACATGGGGGTAGAAGAAAAACAAAAAAGGAGTAGACAAATCAAATTAAGACGTAGGGGATACTAAACAAAAAAAAAGAAAAAAAAGAGACAGAAATTAACGACTGAGGGGACATCCTACCCCCCTCAATATAATTTGTAAGATCATCCTGATTTATACAAATATATATCATTTATCATACATCAT